>QNGE01001718.1:0-12046 GCA_008508345.1 Paragonimus westermani
AATATAGCGAGTTTTTGGGAAAAAGTGCTTTTCCCAACACTAGCCCTTCGAAATCACACAGACGTCCTAATTTCCACGTTGTTGCTTCTCATTTCTCGTCTCAGTTCGTGAACATGCACGATCAACCAACAACCTACGTAACGCGAACTTATCAGATCCTTCAAACAGATTTGTTTAGACGAGGGTATACACATTTATACTCTGAGGATTTAATTGGACTTAATAACCAAACGCCCCAATTATGCACTTCCTGTTTCATGGTATCGTGTTGCGCGAAGACACGTGTTAATCATTTTAGAGTTTGAAGTTGTCTTTATTCGACTGTTCTGCGCATATCACCCGCGTCCGGCGGACCACTGGCACTCATTCCATGTACGTTTGTTATTTGGAGAAATCAGCCGATGAGGTGATTAGCTTTCATTTTAATCAATAATACTGTCTTCGCTTGGCATGTGTGCTTCTCCTGATTGTCGTTCCCTGTCTGGTTCGACCCTAATCTTGTCTTTATTATTGTATGCAGACCTCTCGAGTCGTTTGATCAATTCACCTTCCCGCATAGTGTTGCTTCGTTAGTTCGTGCCCGTGTCGGCGAGGTGTTCATGGGCATAATAAGAGCACGTAGCTCACTCGCAAGCCCCCGACGTCTTTGACGTCCGAGCTTCCTGTTTTCGATTAACTGGAAGGTTTTTTTTGGCGCGTACTCGCTGCACTTTCACTCTGCCGACCAGGGACCCGTCCATCTGGAAAACCTATATAAGCTGCCAGTATTCCACTTTTGCTTCCTCCGATAATTACCATGCCTCATCTATTTATTTGAGTGCTCTCCGATGTTGCCACTGTTAACGCAGACAACCCACATGCCGACGGAGCATCTGATCTCCGGTGCATCCTTCACTGCGGTTGCTGTTGGTTAGCGAAAACGGTAAGGTGGCTGAGCGATGATGTGGTCACGGGCTGCAATGATCTTGACCGTCCCGCTGAGATATCGTCTGCCAGGTTACGCACACTGCTTGTTTTATGTGTCCCCGAAGATGACGATGGGTCTGTGTCCGTTAAGTTGACTCTCATTTCTGCCCATAAATTCCTGTTGTTTTGGTCATTTTTTTCTCATACATTCTTATTTACCTGTAGATTGCCGTGAGTTACCGCCGAGCCCATGGGTATGACTCACAGCTATGAGTTATTTGAATACTCGAAAACTTAGGTCGCAAGTTGGAATATCCAACTTGCTACTTCCGTCCGATGAGTTATTCTGCTACTTGAGTGTAGTGTTAGTGACCAGACTTGCTTGATTTGTTAGTCCGAAAACTTATATCGTTTGCCCCAATTACTTGCATGTGAGATCGACCGACGAATAGTACATACAAAATCCTTCACATTCATCGGATGATGCGCCAGATTAGTAACTTCGCTGGTGGGCTTTGGTGTACAGCCTCTTGGGTGCTCAACGGAGTTTGGTTTCGTAATCTTGTATGATTAGCCGGGGAGTTAGGTAGGGCACCTGGGGCACTGTGGGCGGAAACTAGTTCACACTAACCACCGTCATGCCTTACAGAGGTCAGATAAACCACGGTAGGAAGCTGAAAACATATCTCTCCACAGCTTTTACGTGATTCGGATGCAGCTCCGATTCTCTGTCTTACCGGGCTATGCCAGTCCCTCGTTGTCAAGTGAGTCGAATGGTTAAAATGACTTAAAGGTGAAAATATCCATGTTGTTCACGAACAAAATCCAATACGGAGCGCAAGTTTGTGCGAAGCGGACAAACTAAACAGTTTTTGTATCGCTGTTTTGATGTCATTTAAACTGACCGGTCTATGTGCGCAGCATGACCAACAGTACTGTTCTAATCAAAGATCCTTTTATCCTTGCAATGCTATTGATTCTGTGATTGTCGCTTTGTGGAGCGTCTGCGAACTTCACTCACCCTTACCTTGTTTAGTGATTTTACTTTCGGTTACCTATCGCGCTTTATATTCTTCCTAAGCAATTTTTGTGTGTGTTGTCTTAGCCGTTGGTGTCGGGTCACTTAACTCTAGAGGCTCATCCAGAAACGAAGAACATTGCAGGTGTTTCAGTCACCGCGAGGGACTGCCGAACTAATAAGGTGAGTTTTACCGTCGGTTCGGATTTTACTTATTTATTCGTGTTTCATGCCCGGGTTTACCGATTCGCGGCTTACAGCAGTAACGCTGTCTTCACGTTTGTAATGGATATTTGTCCAGATTTCTATCACACTTCTACGTACTACAGAATTGTGTTGTATAATGTTTTGACTTGCTTTCCAACTTGGACCCTATGATTATTAGTGTTGTTTCTAGCCTATAAAAGGCAATCCTCGTATTCCTTATCAGTGCATCATGCTGTTATTCATGTAGTCAGTCCATCTGATACAAGCGACATGTGCGAAACTGGTGATCGAGCACAAAGCGTTCTCTGTACGGATAGGCCAGGTCTTCTAATCATAATGCATGAAGGGTCGCATACGCCCGGCGTGTTTCATCTCTTCTGGAGCCAAATCTACTCTAATTTTTTAGCCCTAAATATATTTTGTGAAGCACCTGCCTCCACTGCCTTTAACATCGATTATTTCGTGCATTTCTTATAAGCACCGATGAAATTGAACGAATTGTATATTTTCCAATAGTGTCAAAATGTTTCGTGCGAAAAAGTTAATGTGGCTAACTTTTGATTGTTTGAGAAACGGTGACGTATTTTGTTGACGTATTAAGACAGTTTATAACATTTTATCATGTCTGATTTACTTTGTGATTTTTCCCATGTGCATCCACTATTTATGTAAACCATGTTAACCATGATTGCATCGAGTCTGCCAACTGGTCGGTGACGTCACTATCGTTAGAATTCTTCCCTCATGTTTACTAACCACCTACAACCTTACAGTAGTTTCAGTCATCGAACTACTGACCTGCACTGTGTACAGGATGATGAACCACGCTTGACGGTGGAGTTAGTTTCACTCTTATATACTTGTGTGCGTCGTTACAAATCAGTCAACCCCTCCTTACTGTTTGCTAGCTACTACATAATCTTTACAGAATGTATATGATAGCTTGGTGCAGCAATACTCTGGGCCTGAACACCTGATGGGATAAGGTTATCAAGTTAGTCTAATGGCCAACCTGTTTTTTACATAACGAAACTGGGGTTTGTTTTCCAGCACATCTCTCTCGGAGTTCGGACGCTCTGTTGAGCCGCTATTACATTCTATCGATTTCCATTCGGCAGGCCAGATAATTTGCCGAACATAAACAGGTGAAGCTCAGGGGTTTGAACCTACTCTGTGTTATACTGGAAGACCCGAGTGTTTTTCAAAACACGTGATTCCTCAATTGCACTGTAACCATAACTAACAAATATGACGGGCTTCCGTGGTGACCACTCTAAGTAGCTCTGTGTTGACGAAATCGGATGATCAGTTACACGATTGCCGGTTCGATCCCCAGTTACCACGGTTGTTGCTATCTTGTGTTTTAATCAATCCGATGACATCCCTGTCACGTGCCAACAAACAAGAGTGTAAGAGTTGAAAACCCTAACCTTCTTTGCTGGGCTAAAAGAGAAATTGTTTGTACCTGGTTGGCTCTTGTAGGTCTGTGGACATTATGCCATCATTGGACGAATTTGTTGTCGACAACGGCTGACCCTGTCGGCTCCTTCGATCACTGACAGCCATTGGTAGCTTTCGCATTCATGGTGTCTCTCCAACCAGCCCCATTCGGAGTGGAGCGTTGAACTCTAGTTTTGCTTTTCGTAGAGCTGGTTAGTATCTATTCTTGTCGCGTTCTGAATTTGAACTCTAGTCCATGTTCTATTGAGGTAACCGTATCAACCACTACACCATTTACCTCACACATACACGATTGGATTATCTATCTGTTCTGCCATACACTCTTGTGTATGGTTCAGATGACCAGACCAAGTTTCAATTTGCGCATTTCCGGTGAGAGAATAAACGTTTGAGTTTTGACCAAGTACGGATGAACTATTGAATGGTTTTTGACAATCGAACTTTGTTCTAGATGACTACATGCGGACAACTCAAAGGTGTTTAGGGTTAATGGATAAATGCGTACCACATATAGTGTGAATGAAATCAAAAAGTTTGATCTTTGTTTTGACACGCCGTTGACCAACGAGTTAAACATAACAACGTTGTGAGTGGATTTTGGTACTGTGTTCTTAGTTGTGGATCACAGTTGTCATCATCATCATCATCATCATAGACAGCAATACATCAGTGGTTCACACTAATGCTTAACTGCCACACAGCCATGAAGAAGAAGCAAACCTTATATAGAAAGAGAGAACGAAAAAGGAGGGGACGGGAAGGGACCTAACTACTGAAAATGACCACGTCCATATTCAAACATTCAGTTTGAATGGATCACAGTTATGGTTTGGCATAAACTAATTATGCATATGAAGAATGTACCACCGAAGTCTGTGGTTGATTTGCCTGTTATACTGAATAACACTCTTGCACATTGATAACACTGTGCGTCTACATGTCTTTGCAGAAAGTTGTCATGTGCCTGCGCGTGTTGGTGCTGAACACGATCTGTCGCCTCGGTCCTAAGGTTGGTCCATAACCCCAGTATGTTTCTCTCACTCGCTTCGTTTGTGAGCTTAAAATTTCCGGTTGGTTGCACTTTGGCTGGAGGTACCGAGTCTGCCACACTCAGCGCTGTTGATCCGCACTGTACTATTGCGAATTACCCTTTCGCTCATTCAGCCGTGAGCTGTGTTCACTCGTCGACTAGTTATGATCCATTTTGGCCAGTAGGTTTATGGCTGCTGTCGACCTTAATGTGGAAGTCCTCATAACTTGAGAAAGTTAGCTAAGCTTGTATCATGTCACTCTCATATGGTTTTCTCGCATAGTGTCACCGAGTGTCACTTTGTCAAAAATACTAGTGAAACGGCTTCCATCTAATGGTGGGCGAGTCATATTCGTACCGAGATGCTTTTTGTTAGTCATTTTGTGGAAATTGGAGCAGGTTATTGGGTCGTACAGTTCACGAAAGATGTTCAGAATAGCCATCCCGCTCGCTTTCGCGCATGAATGTGCACTTCAGTCAAGAAGCGTGAGATTTTCCCAACCCATTAGAAGTGATTGGCGGACAATAGCACACTGTTCCAGTTTTAGTTGCCTGGAGGTTTCTTGGTTTTCCCCGTGAGCGTTCAACTTTCGGTGCTGCCGGAGAGGTTTAAATAAAAAGTGAACACCAGCTCCATTTACAACTGATTACTTTCACAATATTCTGTGCACATTAACCGAACCAGGAGTGACTTATTAGGCCACTCACGCCACACAGTTCAAAGGTCGTGGGTTGTGAAGACTTAATGTGATCATCCTGCACGACGCCGAATTCACAATGTTTCTTGTTGATTTCGGCCATCCCACCAGGTCGTTTGCGAACACTCCTGGGTACGTTACCCAGTATTCTTGACATCAATCATCTGTGGGTTTCGCGTAACAGGCTCATCAAAATTGATGTACATAACTTGCTTTTGCACCAGTGAGTTGGTATCCTCTTGATGGGGAGCATTGGTAACCTTTGAGTCTTGCTAAGGATCCCGTGGATAACCAAGTTCATTTAGTTGTTCACACCATTCTCTCATCACCGTTACCACCGTTTACATTAAAACGCATATTACGCAAACCTCTGTGAACGGAATTGTAAGCTTTGGTAACACACTGGAAATTTCTGACACTTTGGCCCTCATGTTGGTCACTCCTCGATTACCTATGCAGAACAATCGGCCTAATTCTTCAATAAGTCGCACATGCGACCAATCACCAGTCTTCAAATAAAAAATTTCCCGAAGATACTAAAAAACTTATCAAGCAGGTTACTAAAATCATGCAAAATCGCCGTCCAGCTTAACGGGTTCGTTACCAGTCCTAACCTTTAGGTCGATGACAACGTGGATCTTACGAACATCGTGTCTAACGAGAGTAGAGATTGTAACGTGTTAGGTTATTGGGTAGCGATTATCTTGAAGGCGTCGCCTTCATAATAGCTACTCAGCTATACGAACAGTTGTTGACAACTTTAGCAGTGATTTCATCGATAAGGAGATGAGTTTGATAGCCCGTAACCTGAGCTGAGTGCTTCCAAGTTTATATGCATCAGTTCAGCGCTAAATGAAGCTGCAACAATGTCTGATGGGTACTAAAGTCGGTTCGGCGGTATTACCTTTCATCACTGACTGGGATTTCTATACTGAGCGTAAATGTTCACAGTTCCCTAATGATCCTTGTCTTCACTGCACGGTCACAACTAGACTGGACCTTGACGCGGTGTTACCGCTTGCCCATCTCGATGACCCTTTGGGTTAAACTGGACGGTGTGATCACCAAACCGACAGAGTCACTCATATGCATGCCAATAGGTAGAGGTTTAACAACCTGCAGCCTCTTGTCTACCCCACACTGGTTACATACTCCGGGTGACTCCATGGTTGCCGCTACCGGTCAAACTGGAGTAGGTATAGGCTTCAACAAGACGGCCGCAGCCCCATTAGTAGATTAGGTTTCTGTTAACAGTAGACTGTGCCGTCCTCTTGACCAGGTCCCGTTAAGGGCAGCTCTAGACGCAAAACCCTCAGAAATCTTTCCGTTATGTCTGTTTATGCTCCAACTGATTACAGTGAAATCGGCGTCAAAAACGCCTTTTATTCGAATCTGGCCGCTCTTCTTCGATCGGCACATGGTTCTGATATAGTCATTCTGGTCGGAGATATGAATGCCCAGGTCGGCCACCTTGGCGAGGCTGAGTCTCGTTTAGGTGGCAGGTTTGAAATAGCATCACACCACTCGGATAATGGCGGGCGGCTCCTACAGCTGTGCATTCAGCTTAAGCTAATATTAGCTAGCACTAATTTTAGTTATCCTGCGCTTCATTGTTAAACTTGGCGACCTCCTCCGAGTCAAATCTGGTCTAAAATAGAGCACATACCTGTTAGTTGTAGATGGCTGGGTTCCATTCACAACTGTTGGTTTGCGCCACATTCATGGCGACAACTGTTGTAAGAGGAGGGGTTGTACACTTGCCGCGGGTGACTTGGTTATTCTTTCGCTGAAGATACACACCGGTCAGATGGACTAACAGCACAAAACGAGCCGTATCGGTCAAGATATTATGAGCCTTGACACTGAGGGCAAACGTCCGTACACGCGTCATAATTATGATTTTGTGCTTAACTAGGAACGATCATCGTGACTGTATCTTATTGCTGTTTATTTCTGCTCCCTCACGATGTTCATTATGTTCAATCGACACGCACCTTCAAAATACGCTGTATGGTTGACTAACTGTATTAATTCTTGGACCGTATTTTCCCCTCAGGTGCGTAATGTACAGTAGTGGAAGTTCTCTTGAACTAGTTAACTTACAAATACGCCGGTATACTTTATAAGATGGCATTGCGCGTTTTATATTAATTCACTTTGGTGATTGTTGTTCGCTGGTGAATAAATTTACCAAGGTCTAACCGAATGGTTGGACTACAAGACAGACTTTCCGTTAGTAGTCAACGTGCCTGAGCCGCACCTGAAATCAAATCCCTCACGCTGTGTACCTGATCTTAGCTTGGCCATCAAAGCGCTGCCTAGGTTCCGATGTTCATTTTTGGAAGATATCCAAGAGTCAGACCACAGGTGGACTGACTGGGTACCGTTTAAAATATGTTGGTGATCTTTTCCTGTCGTCCCTCAGGCTGCAAACGTGCTTATCACCCGTCGTAGGTTCACTTTCTGGCTTAGCTAACTTTCTTTCGAAATGCGAAGTTGCCTGGCCTCTAACTCGATGAGTTACGGCCTTAGGGAAACTGTTGAAGTTACTCCTGTGATGCACTTCTTGGTTAAAAAAAGGCAAGTGATGAACGATGGCGAGTGCTACCTTTTTATGCTTCTCTTAACTATGTTGCCTCATTCGTTGAGGTTACAACTATTCACTGCTAAACAGAATACAGCGTTGATTGTTGATAAATACAATGGTTAGACCCTGTTTTCTTCTAACATAGTGAGGCCATTTGAAGGGAAATTCAATCATGGAGCGTAAGTTTGTACGTCGGCCTTTTTCTCTAGTTTTCATATCCTCTTTCATAGACTTGTTCCAGTTACTGACTATTCACTAGCAGTGTGGAAGACTTGTCTAAATTTTACTTCACTCCAACGTTGACGTTTGTGATTCTTGCGTTCTTTTACCTGGCAGGTTCCCAGTCCCAACGTTTCTGACAAAGAATTATTGAGCCGTCTGGCTGTGGGAATACTAAAGACCCGCGAACTGGAATCTGTGACAAGCAATCCGACGAAGGCTGTTGAATTGCGACGAATGGATTTATGTCGCTTACTTTCCAACCCTCATGTACTGGAACGCTTGCCTTTTAGGGATTACGATTACCGGTTCGTGAACGGTCAGTGCTGTGAAGAGGTCAGTCGCTTTGTCTGTGTGGTAAAATGCCTTAGCTTTCCACTTCTTGAGGGCAATTTTGGACATCCTTTGTTCACCCGTGTTTCGAAAATACACAGTCACTGAGATAATTTTGGGTTCGTGCTGTATCTTAAAAGTCGTTAATATTTGTAAGTTGAGGTCGATAACCAAACTTATTCAACTACGCCCATCGAGTGACACCACCTGGCAATCAACGTTGAGACAAGAACGTAGGTCTGTCAGCGCAGATCAGACATGTTAATTCGTTGCGCGTAAATGTAAACAATAGAACGGTGTCTCGAAACTCTCAGTGAATCGTTTTTGCTAATGCTGTTGCTGATTAACGTAAAGTGTATGACATGCATAGAATAGAGATGCTCTTTTTTCGTTTCGTTCATTCACAGTGGCCTTGAGCCTGACATACTGCCGCTTACCCCAACAGTGGTGTGCATTATCCTGGGAGAAAACGTTACTAAAGGAAGTCTGGTGGGAATAACCAAAATGGTATGAATGCAGGGAGATTATTGATCACCACAGATTGTCGTCCCGACTGAGTTTTCTAACCAGCTAGTTAAGTGATCACGTGGACCGCCAGCCGGGCAGAAGACCTGGTATATAATACACGGTGCGGCAAACACTCAGTTGGCATGCGGGCCACGTGACTCAACCAACACAGGCTGTGCAACGTGGTTAGTTGGCTAATTGATGGCGCATCCCGAGCCTTCCGGAACACGAACCGGAGAACAGTCATATTTGAAACAGTTTTTTCCCTTTATGAACTTGAATAAAACAAATTATTAGGCCCAATTCATGTGATGTTCTCCGGAGTAACATTTCGTACGTTCTGATCACACATGAACATGTAAAACGAGTCAAAACTCCACAGAACGGAAGTCATGGCTTAAGGGATTGAACTAACGGACACCAAAAATGAAAATCACAATTGTGGAACTGCTGACTACCAGGTTATCCGCAGTGTCAACACAAATTGTTTATGAACACAGGGGGGACTGTGACGTTTAATGACCAAAGCCTCAGGAAACTGGAATATGCGTTTCCGGTTGCTCCGAAAGATCACCGAAAACGCGTCAGAAACTTTGACTGTGTCCTGTTTGTATCATGTGCCTTGCGACGGAAGATGCGGGGTACCGTCCATCGGCATCTATACAGGCTCCTGGCGTTTCTGATTGCGTCTTCAACCACTTGGATACATGCTCCTTGATACGAACAGCTAGTTGTCGGTTTGTCCTCCTTATGTAGCTCATACTGCAGCTACATGAGTATTTGTATAAACAATGAGATGTGACAGACGTACACTGTTTGTTCGTAACCGAGGCGACTGGTTGAGTTCTAGTTCGTTGTATTACACACAGTTTTGCAGCGTTATAAGTCCTGGATACAGCCGATGTTAGACGCTTCCTCGTCATTGTTGACCAGCTGTCCCCTAGAAACGAGAGTTCTAAATACACCGTCCTCTTCGGTACCGTCGTCACTTCTACGTTTAAAATTAGTTACATGTCCATGTGTGATCAGAATGTACGAAATGTTACTTCGGAGAACATCACATGAATTGCGTCTAATCATTGTTTTATTCAACAATCATATTGCCCATGCGATTATCCTACTTGATGTAGGCTACTTGGCGGATACAACGATGGTCAAACACAGCAGGCCTGATCAGATCGTTATCGCGAACGTGCACGTTGCTGACAGGTAGGGCAAAACAAAACTCATACAGACATTATATAACCTTACTCTCAGCAACAAACGAACGTCTTTTCAACGTCCCAAAAGACTTAACAATATGACGAGACGGCGCTACCCAAATATGTGAAAGTATCCACAGTCTCCGGTGGATTGCCTGCAGTAAAGAAGGTAGGGAGGAAATGCCTCAGTCTTGAAGATACGAAACGCATTCCATGCAAACCACCTCGGTCACTCACCTTGTTCAACATAGTCTGCATGTCTTCCACAGCGAGAGGGTGGGTTAAGTACGAGGAAGAAGCTGACTACCAAGCTTGTCGGGTTTCTCAACTATAACTTCTAGTATGTCGTCCATGTCGGGAATTATCAACTGCCGATGTTCTACTGTCGGTGACGATGTCAACCGTTGCTGTCTTTGTATTTATCACTTTGATAACTACTACTAACAACTTCCCGGTATCATTTTGCCTTTGCTAACTTTACGGCACCCTTTAACTGTCAACCTGCTTTCTCCTTTGCTACTCTCTATCTCTTTTGTGTGTTTCATCATTTGTGTTAATGCCTTCGGCTAAACCTTAACAGTTAAGGCGGCGAGGTAGAAGTCTTTTTTCTGATGCCCAGCGCTTCGGATAGATTTAGGTCACTAGTTTGACCACAATAAATGCATGAATATCTCATCCTTGGTGGGAAACATTCACGTTGATTCGCGAAATTTTTCTTCTTATGCTGTTCGGACATTTGCGTGAAACTCGCGTTCCGATTCACGTTTGCCCATCCAATCTTGATCGTTTGTTACGTTAACCATTCTGATCTAAAGTCGCGTTCTCTTTGAATTTTTACTTTAGGCTTCCATAGTTATGATTCTGCTCACTGTTTTCCCCAGTTTTGTTTAAATTAAATTTACAGCTTTTAAATCGTTCCATACTTTTCACTTTTGTTCGTAATAGGTAATCGGATACCTGCCACTTCCCGTGGGCAAAGTCGGCCCTCTCCTCCTCGACGGACATTCACATTACATACCGCTGGCTACTACTGAAGGGTGTTTGGTTGCCAGCACCAATCGTGGTTGCCGTGCCCTATTCCTCGCCGGTGGAGTGAACAGCGTCGTTTTCAGGTAAATTAAGCTCCTGCTACGCCAGTTTATTGGGTATATTAAGCAAACGACTCTTATTAACGGTTCGTGATATTGGTGCGAGTAATCAAGCTTTTGGTTTTTGCTCAAGGAAAGCACCACCCCATCCAGTGCGGTCGCAAATAACGTATGCGTATATGTGGATGGATGTAACGGTCATCTGAGACAACGAACATCTTTCCAGCATCATCATCATCATCATCATCAAAACAGCCATGAGCCTGACCAAAAGGTACTGTGGCTCGGGCTGCCGCTCACCTCAACAGTGACCTGGAATATCCTAAAAGGAAAGAGTACTACGAAGGACAAAAAAGATTGAAGAAGACTAAACGGAAGAACTAGAAATGATATGGATACAGGTACGCCATTGACTGCGACACACCGCCATCTCGGATAGCGTCTCTAACCAACGGTTTGAGTGATCACGAGGACCCCATCCAGGCAGGCGATGCCTGCCCACTTTGCTCAACGGAGCAGCCAAAGTCTTCATATTTCCTGACCACGTTGTTGCTTGACCACCACGCGGTTTAACCCAATCGCTAGTGCCCTCAGTATATAATGCCCGGTACGGTAAACGCTCAGATGGCATACGGAGCACGTGACCCAACCATCGCAAGCTGTGCAACTTAACTAGTTGACCAATTGATCGCGCATCCCGAACGTTCCGGAATACGCGCCGGCGAACTGCCGCATTGCTCACACGATCAGCCCACTTAATGTGGGCCAAGTGGCGGAGACAACGATGGTC
>QNGE01001718.1:14941-33741 GCA_008508345.1 Paragonimus westermani
GTTGCACCTGGAAGGACCGGAGTCCTAGTCAGCATAGCCCGCCGGATCAAAACAGTACACAAGCCCGACCACCACGTCAAGGTAGCAGTATAGGTCGGGATCTTTCCAACAAGGTTGACTTGTGTCTGATTTTGTGAGTTTTTCCATCATTTTCTCACTTCATGAGAGATCACTTCTAACTCAACAGCGACGATCGTTGGAATGACCTACATCGCTTGCGAGAGTGTGCACACATTCCAGCGCACTGGACTCCAGGAAAAGCACACACGAGTTATTTACTAGACTCATGAGTACATTAGAGTCGGTGTATTTCGTGTCGGTTACACTCCTTGAGTGAATTTATTTCCGGAGAATGACTATTTCAGTATGCATGTGATGCTGCTGGGATCCCTACCAGTCTCCCATCCTCTGTTACATTTTTCATTTTGTAGATGGCCGGTACACACGAAGCGTTACGATCTGTGGTATGAGCACTGCTTATTGGGCCGTTTACTGTTGAGGCATTGCTCAGCTAACAGTCTGGTTGTTTCAGTTCCAAAGGTGATTTTGGTTAGACAGTTGTAGAATGTTACCAATGACGATTGGTACCGGTATTGCGGACTTTGACACTGCACACCATAGTTGTATGATTAGCAGTACGTTCATACGAGACAGGCAACTTGATATACCTTCTGGTAACGATAACTTTCTGCAAATCACCCCACTGTGGATTCGTGTCTAGTTACCTGGACTGCTTCTGTTTTGGCTTCGGCAACCCGGTAACTCACACTTCAAATGTGACCTTGTGTCTTATGACACTGAGCATCTTCTGGTGGATCGCATCTATCTCCTGTTTGTAGCTGAAGACCTCGGGGTGCTGGCTGCTAATCGTGTCCAATAGCTTGAATGTTGTAGTCTTTCTGCTGAGTTGCTTTCTATCTAAACAGTTGGAGGAGGTAAGCAGTTACAATCACGAAGTAGCTGTACTATAGATATCGTCTTGTTCTGATTTGTAACTCAGGATTTTGTTGGCACTTTGATTTTGAGTCTATCACAGGGGTTTTCATAAACAGTCCCACCACTTTCCTATCTTATGACAGGTATGTGTCATTAGCCGTTGCTTAAGCTCAATGGACCATTCGCTTGATTCACGGAAATGATGTGGATTATGTAATGTTTGAAATGCCATGAAAGTTTGAATATGTGCGGAACAGTTTTGAAGGAGTTGTAAGCGGAGAGAGAGGAACTTGCGAAAGTCGGCATCTACAGTGACTTTGGTGAAAAATTAAGGCTAGGTAGAAACGGTTTAATGATTGGGGAGCAGTAACTCGGCTGCATCACAACGTTTGCAACATGTACCATGTGTCAAACAACAGCGTCAACGGCAGCATCGAACTAGTTGGTCCGGCTGTTCATCCATCCCAGGTCAGTAGACGTAACTGCAAACTAACATTTCCATTCGATTGATGTCCGAATGACTGATACGAAGCTAGCGAATCACTTTGCACTGAAGCTACGGCGAGAGGACGACATGTTTCCGGAACAGCACACAACCGTTGAGAGTCAATATCGCGGAACGTCTCCGGAAGAACTGCGTCAGGTTCCCAGTTCGTCCGGTCAGCGGTTTTGACTCTAGGATGTCGCAGACTACCACATCTGTTGCTTGAACAACCGTGTCGGCCATGACCGAAAGGGTCCGGTTAGCTTCCGAGAACACTTGGTTGAACTTCGCTTCGAGGGGCACAGCCTCTTCTGGATCTGGTGTTCGCGAGCCACTCAGGGGAGAGAGACCATCCACCTGTCGAATGGAATTTGACGTACATCTGATATCCAGGTGGTAGTTGAGTAGTGTCGTTGACCATCGTTAAAAGCAGTTGGCCGTGTACATCGAGATACCCTTCATTGATCCCTAAACAACATATAATAGTTTGTTTTCTGCCAGCAGAATGAGGTGCCGGCCAAAGAACACTGTTGAAACACTGGCGTTTTTTCCCGATCTGTCCATAGTTCTCTGATGACGATAGAAAGCGAGCCACATGATCGACTGCCTTTTGGGATCTACCAGGGTAAAGGTGTGAGAGGACCACTCGTACCCCATAGCTTGAGTCGTCCGATGCGACCACGATTTAGAGAGTGGAATCAGAATGCGTCAGTAAGTTTTTTGAGTTGGGTTTTGTTGAATAAATCCTGGCATTCGGTGTACCAGTCGCATGATCATCATCATCATAGACAGCAATACATCAGTGGTTCGCACTAATGCTTAGCTGCCACACAACCATGAAGAAAAAGCAAACCCTATATAGAAAGAGAGAAGGAAAAAGAAGGAAACGGGAAGGGACCTAACTACTGAAAATGACTACGTCTATATTCAAACATTCAGCATCAAGGTGCCTACACCTTGCAAACAAACAACCGAGCTGCAAGTGAGAGTAAGGCGTCATCAGCAAGACAGCTTCCTTACGGCTTTCACTGCCCCGCATCATTAAATGCACTCACTTCACAGACAGCTCGGACAAACAACGACAACATTCACGCCACTGAGCTCGATTAGCCGCCATCTCACCTAGAGTCTTCAACCACTGACTCTGTGAGTCGCGAGGGCCCCAACCCGGCAGCCAAACACGACCCACATACCATTTCTGGTACACCGCCACCCGCCCGCTGCCTTATGGTACCAGTCACAGGAGACATCCTTCGTCAGAAGTCTGTTCAAGGGTGTTCGAACGCAGTGCATGGCGAGTGAAATTACACTGTAAAAGCTGACGAGGTGGAAGAACCAACGTAGAATAGTTGTATCTGATTGTGGTGGCATATCGACAGCAGCCTGGATGTTGCTGGGATCTGGACGACGGCCATTACGATCGGTGTTGGAACCCAGGTACGTGATTGAAAAAATTGCACTTTTCCTGACGAATAGGGAACCCATAGTGAGTTATGCGTCCAAGAACCAGATCCAAGCGTTCCGTTAGTTCTGCTTCATCGACTCCGGTCACAATTATATCCAGAGAGACAGCTGCTCCTGGAACATCGGTTAACATCGTATCGATGCCGTCGCACTCTTCACGCCAAACGGAAGACGCTAGCACTGAAGCAAACCACGATGAGTGTTGATGATGAGCAGCTTATTGGAACCTGTATGTAGGTGTCCGTTAGGTTCAGCTTCCCGAAGCATTTACCACTGTTCATCTTCTGGAATAACAGTCGGACACGTTGAGCACCATCGGCAGCGCCCAGCTCCATCTCGAATACATTCTCGGTATCAGATATCGAAGTGGGCCCCAGAGGATTGATCAGAGTGGAACTCAGAGATTGAGTTTCCTATAGATTCGAGCAACGGGCGCGATTGTGAAATAATGCCGAAAACTGGATCGTGCGTTTTCAGGTTCTGCGTCAACATCTCGGTCAACTTCAGTTGTGCCTTCTGGAATGGAACCTGTTGTTGCAAAATGATCTTCGGCGCTTCTATGGTTTATTGCCTTTGTGGTTTCTTACTGCAAAACATAGAAAGACTCCATCGCAATTTGTTATACCCGAATTCTGTTGAGCACGATCACGAATAACAGACGAGCAACGGTGAGCGAACGACGCGAATAGAAACCTCCTCCGAGTAGCTCCAGAACTGGGAACGACAAGAACCAGTGAAACCAAGAAACCAAAGAAAAAAACGGACAAAGCAGACTCCCGTTAGGCAGTGTATTTAGCCACCAGACGCCTTACAAATTTACCTTTGATAAACTGATGTGTATTTACAGAGAACAAATGACCTTGTGGCCGCGTTAGCGCAGAAGGAAATGCTTGAATACCGCGCCGATCCATATCTCAGTAACGGCTTGAGATGTCCGAATTTTGGCAACGTAGTCGTGTTCTTCGGATCAATCCAACAGTGAGACTGGAGTCTGCACATGTGCCTTACCCGTAGCCAATCGTGTTACCAACCAAGCTTGACGTTCAGACAGATGTGCATTAAAAGGACGAAAAATTCTCAGATTATGCATCAGAAACAACGTTGTAGCAAACAGGGTCGTTTTCTATTATTCATCATCAGGCCAAGTACGTAACATTTGTGCGAAACATTGTTGTTAGGGCCAAACGAAAACAGGTAACCAGTTCAGTTGAGGTCAAACATTTTATCAATACATATGGAGACAAGGTTTTGGTGCAGTTATGTCACAATTATGACGTGATTGAAACCGTACCAGTTTGATCGGTC
The DNA here is from genome assembly GCA_008508345.1 of Paragonimus westermani. Taxonomy (NCBI): domain Eukaryota; kingdom Metazoa; phylum Platyhelminthes; class Trematoda; order Plagiorchiida; family Troglotrematidae; genus Paragonimus; species Paragonimus westermani. The sequence goes on from QNGE01001718.1 coordinate 19,131, forward strand.
ATAGTGTGAGTGGTAGGCCATGGAAACCGAAAAACTTGAAGAAAGCGCTTCTGTACACGTAAAGGTGAGTTACTCCGTCCTATTCCGATCACCTCAACTGTGGCCGAAATTCGGCATCTTATTGATTCACCGAACGCCCTTGACTCGGTAAATCGGACGGAATGAAGAAGCCGAGTTGATGGTGCAGTGCGAATCAACAAGATGTGCCACAGTTGCGCTGGCAATTGTCTCAGAGACTCCGCTGTTGATCCACACTGGATGCTACTCACGGGTACGTTCAAATGAGCGCCTGGTCGTGCGACCCACGTAGCTGGTTCCACAGGAACAAGTAAATGAATATACACAACAGGAAGACCTAAAAACAGGCAATTTATCTTTTAACCGTAGACATGAAGCTGGAGTAAAGTTTAAACAGATTCGCAGTCTGGCAGCACAGAATGTTTTGTTGACGACAGTGTTAAGTCCCCTAGTGATTATTCCAGTGAGCGTGTCACCTTTGAATAACAACGAAATGTACACTGCTTTCTTTTCCACTAGGGGCACCTTGCCCTTCTTCTCGCGACTTTGTATAGTCTTGTCTACAAATCGTTCCGAGTAGCGGTTTTACACGAATATTATGCGTAGGAATAACAGCTCATCGGAAATCGTATCCCAGGTACACATGAGGTTTCTTTTTCGCATCAGAAGAACGAAACCGTTGAAATGGATATACTGCTTATTGCAGGTCTTCCTATAGACTGCGTTGAACAGATCTATTAGCACAGCGCCGGATGACTATGTCCCTGAAGGCTAGTTCATCGTTACATTCGGCTTCTAGTGCAAGTGCTATGTTCTTGTGAGCCGAATTGAAAATGGCTAAGATATTCTTTGGGTTAGTATTTTCGCCGACTGCATCTAGGCTATCCACATATCGCCTATAAACAGTACATCCATGAGTGGCTTCTTCTAGCTGGTCGTTTTCAAGCTTCGCCATGAAGATGTCCGCAAACAACAGCCCCAATGGTGATCTCATTGCCACATCATCCGTTTGTCGATATGATTCCCTGTTGAATTTAAGTTGTATGTTGTTGATACAAAAGTACGATAGCTGCTTTAATTCTATTGAGGGTATGCAAACATCCAGATTGTTGGCCAGAATATAGTCCAATAAATAGTCTAGTGTCTCTTTCAATGGGACATTTGTAAACAAGGATGATACGTCGAGAGAAAAAAACATTTGGTGTCCCACTAAGTCCGTCGGTTGCATTAGTGAATTCAGAAGAGTCCCGTAGGCTGTGGTTTGACAACTTCTGTCTGACAAGTTCAAGGAAGTGAGATAATCATTTGACTAACGGGTGATATGGTGAGTTGCATATGTCTAGAGTAGGTCGAAGAGGTATAACTACTTTGTGAACTTCCGTCAAACCACAAAGCCTAGGAGTTGTTTCAGTGGGTCGGATACGTTTGAAAGTTGTGAATCCAATTATCCTGTTTTGTTTCATAGAGCGTAGAGTTTTCGATAACGTCTTCTGTATCTGAGGGGTTTTGTTTTTCTCATTCCTCACCTTCTCGCATTTGGTCTTATTATCTAATGTGACCTGCACCTTTTTACCTAACCTATGTTATCGAATAGAACAATTCCAGCACCTTTATCCGGCTTGAGGAGAATAATTTTTTCATTTCCCCCAAGTTTTCGACTTCTGAGGTGTGTTCTTTTGTTCGGAGGAGTTTTGAGATTGGACTGCTCTGTATCGTTAACACAAGCTAACAAGTGTAGACTTCAGTCACTCAAAATCTAGCATTGATGATACATTAAAGTCAAAATTGAGAGAACAAGTTCGCGAACTGTGCGTCCAAATCTAACTTTCTGGTTTCATGTTGTAGATAACAAAACCTAGGACCCAGCGACAAAAATTCAATCAGTTTCTTATTCAGATGCAACGAAGAAAAATTATCAACGTACTGTTCCGGATTGGTTGGAAATTCAGTGACTGGCTTGTCGAGGAAGTCGTCAGTTCCCCCAAAATATTGTGGCAAAGATTGACAAAGTACACTTGCAAGTGACCTTCATAGTTGCCATGGTCATGTGTCACTTCGCTTTTCAACCCTTGTATTAAACCCCTGGCAACCCATCTACGCACCCAAACGATCACACGCCTAAATCCCGCCTCCGCGCACCGCTGTAGTGTTCGGATCATCGTCTGGTCCACCTTTGAGTTGGTCTTCCATTGGTCACAATCCCTTTAAATATGATCTGGTTTGTAACCGTGTTGTCTTCGGATTGAGTGACATAAAGGAGCTGTACCCGGAGGCCAGTGTTTTCTGTGTTCGTGCGTTAGCCTCGGGTGGTTGGGTTCTACGCGAAGTTACGAACTAGTGCATACTCCGTAACCCGTTGTCTGTTACCGTTGTCCATCATTCCGTTGTACGCCGTTTTATTGACCGTTGTTCCGTTATCTGTTTACGCGTTGATAGACCGTTGATCCAGTTACAACAGGCTTCATCGGATTGGGCTTCTCTAATAATGCGGCCTACCTCTTCTTGCTACTGGGCCTTAGGTTTTGTTATCCACAACTTAAAACCAGGCGTTCAGATTTGGAAGTACAGTTCGGAACGCCGGCCAACCCTCACCAGCGGACAGCTGCTCGTACATTCGTCAACGCCTTGTGGAATTGCTGACTTTCTCTCCGCATTAAAATGGTGACTCATCTGTCCGCCTTCCACATCCCTATCGGTCGCCAATCTTTTTAGTATCTGCCAGTGAGCACACCGAGTTCCATGGACGTGCTTTGCGGCGAATGAGCGAACGTGATTAACATATGGGGGCGTGAACGACCGGTTTATGAAATTCATCGTAAACAGTGTTTAATTAAATGACTGTACTACAAAGATAACACTCGCTCAAAGGGACTGGTCTTTCTGACGACAACCACCGGTATCAATGTGTATGAGCAACGGCAACGCGGTTAACGAAAAATGTGTTTATTTGACCCGCACGGCTTTGTGTGGAAAGTCGCCCTGTTCGTATTTGTCATGGCGTGCATACTACGGCTTACTGAACGCTAAAATTTTAGGTTACATCGGAAAGTCTACAACAGTGATTTTTGCCTGACATTACTCAAGTATGGGCCGTGTTTTATATCACTCATCTTGTGCGGATCGGAATGGCCCAACAATTTTATGAACTCACACTGAATACAATAACTTGACACTTTCATCGGCGTCTTAGTTGGTACTGTGCATGTGGTATTTGACGGGTGTTGGGCATGCATGCAGTTTCCGGTTCTCATCCGCAGAATGCGGACAAGCTTCAGTGACAAAACAAATGAGCAATCTTCAAGGAATTTCACGTAAGCTGTTTTCCAGAACATCAATGTTTTCAGAATATTGTTATATTCAATCTGGGTTCCGAAGGTGCAACAAATTTGGGATAGATCAGTCCCATCTACGTACACGGTACCTGTCTGCTCCGTCTTGGTTGTGCTGCAATTCAACCGTTTTCCTCGAAACAATTTGTAACAACCTGAACAGTCTTAACAGTTGGTCCTGGAACGGGAATGTGTTGTTCGCACATTGTTACTCAGTATAACCACGTGCGAATACATTAGTACTCTTTCTTGCTGTTTCTTTTCGTAGGGATCAAATGACTCGAGCTCCGGTCGTCTGGTTTCCATCGGTCCTGCAAGTTGTTGAATGTATCGCCTGGATCGAGTCTGCCGTTGGATACCAGTCGTTGAAGACCGTTTTCAATCGAACCAGTGCTCATATTAACCTGATATCCGTTTTTCCGAATCCGGTTAGTGACCACTCTGATTCCGCTTTTTCCTTCTAATTTTGTGTTCTACTTTACTTTACTCCACTCTTTAAGTTTCACCGTTGACTTAGTCTCTTGGTAACACGATCAAGAACGTTGGTGTTTTGTTTAGCCATGTTGAAACACTCACCGCAGAGCTGTGGGGACGTTCCGGGTGAATGGGGTCAGTAATATTTACTCGTTCATTCTCGTTCTTAGACTTCAACACAACTTCTTGGCACAGTTCAAACAAGTGAATTATAGCCAGCAGTGTTTAGCTTACTCCATTTTTGTTTCACGACATTCCTTAATTTGACCGCTGAACTGTAAGCTCTGGCGTTTATGCATAGCTTTCGGGCTACCGACCTTCAATGAATCTGTTGTGACAGAGAGTTAGACTGCATGCTAGCCGTTCTAAAACCTTAAATGAAAAAAAATCAGCTACTTATTCCTTGTGTCCCACGTATGTATCGTTGTATTGTCATGTTGACGCATATCATTCTCATAGAATTCCCTGTTCCCTGTAGAGCTCTTATTTTTATCCATGACTGTCGGCACACTCAAATCTCCGTTAGATCTCGATCGATTGGTTTAAGCTCCCTCTTTCCCTTGAACAGAGTATCTCAACGTTCCTTATGGACTTTGCCTGTTGTTGTGGTCATCAGGATATGACGCTTGACTGTTTTATGGCTGCTGGAGCGCAGCAATTTGTCGTTCGTTTATAATCCTTCACTATCCAGTTGTGTCAAATTATCACCTCGTAAACTGATAAACGATAGGAAAAAAAACCGCTCGAATGCATGTCTCAGTGTTTTTCTGGCAATCTGGATTGTATTGGTTGTGTAGTATGCATTGTGATCGGTCAAGTGACCACTCTACCTTATGGTGTTTCAATGCACACGGTGGCTCAGTGGTAGCCGTGCCTGACTACCATGCTCTGGCAAGTTCAAACTCTGGATTCTACGACTGTTCGTGTTTAAGTTTCGATAGCGTGACCGTAGTATCTAGCCCACATATGCAGTTGCTTATTACGTATCAGCAAACGCTGTGGTGTACAAACTGTAAGCTGGCTTCCAGAGGGTATATGTCCCACCTGTATCGGTTGTCCTCATTAGTTTTATCGTGATCATCTTCAAAATGGATACGGTTAAATCGTTTGTAGCAAACGTATATTAAGGAAATCTCTTAGGTATTTGGATGAGTTATAACGTTAGGTAGGAACCTACGAAAATGGTGCATCTAGATTGTATGGATGGGACGTACTTATCGTTTCGTCGGGTGGCGTATACGTTTACGATCGTCCTTGCCTCTAACGTTTTCTTACTCGGAAGCAAGGGGGTACTCAGTCTGTCAGAATGCTGTAACTCTGTCATCTGCACGAATAGCTGCTTTCATTTTTCCCAGAACAATTTTTCTAATTACAAAGTCCCTCAAAATAGGCTATAGGAGCTTATGTTTTCTTAACTGTGAGCGCGTGGTTCAAGGTTTTTATAGGAAAAATGGGCTAAATACTGATACCTTTAATGTAAGAACGTTCTCATCGTTTGCTTGATTCGTGCAGATTGCTCTTCTATTCTCAGGATTACATAGTCAAAGCCGCGACAGAATTCTGTCGATTTAACCATCTGAATTCTTGTGCTGTCTTGCCATACGTTCGAAACCACTTCAGATGTTATCCATTATCCTGCGAAATCGGCCAATAATAGTAATGATGATCTCTAAGAAGAAACGAGACTCTGATCTGTGGCTTTTTTTGATGTAACTGTAAGATCATTGTGACCAATGTGTGACGGATTTGAATTAACTACTCATAGTGACCCAGGCGCCTGGAGTTGATTTTAGGTTGAGTTTCGATCAATTGACCGGCGTTCCGGAGTTTTAAGATGGTTACGATTCTCTTGCGAATTGCGCAATATACCCAGTCCATTTAAACACAAGGTCGGTTATTTGGTAACTGGCTGCCATAACTTTTCGCCGCCTCGAGCGATGGATGGCAGGACTGCTCTGTCTGTCTTAGACGTGCGTCTTATTCATGGTAAGTAGAAACGGTTCAGGTAGCGCACGTTCCGCTGATACAATGTCCAAATTTCAGTGCCACATAGCAGTATAGACGTCATTATTGAGCGGTAGACAAAGAGCTTAGTAGTAATCTTTAAGCTGCGGTTATTCCGGATACGTCCTTCAAGATGTGCGAAAGGAGCACTGATCTTCGCTACACAAGGTGGTAACTCGCAATCCTCAGACAAATCCGTAGATAAATTGCTACGCAATTAGCAGAAGTCTGTGCGGCTTTCGAAATTGTCTCTATTGATGCGAATTTCAGGCGCAGGAAAAGCACTTCCGTTCGAAGAGGGCTGAAAAAAAAACAGAATGTCCTACGTATGGTGATATCCAACTCAAGTTTCAATACCATGCTCGCGAAAGCCTTGGCCAGTCGGTGAAGTTCTTCTTCACTCTGTTTGCGAACAGCGCACTGTCATCTGCGAACAGAGGCATACGTATCGGCTTAGAACGTCGAATGTTCATAAGATATCCATCGTTGTGATACTTAACCTCAACCCCGTCCTCTAGGTCCTGAAGAGCAACCGTTAACATTGCGATCAAATACAAACTACCTAGTGCCCCTACTACCATACAGTCCTGCTTCATAACAGTGACAACTTCAGTCATCAGAAATCGATCAACACTGTTGTATCTTCACATCCTTACCCACACACAGCAATATAATGTAAGTGAAGAACCTACCCGGTCATCCGAACTCACGAAGCACCGTCCACAACGCCTCGTGATTCACGGGATCAAACGCCGCGGTCAAATCCACAAAAAAACATACAGAGGTTGTTTGCGTTCCTGGCACTTCTGAATCTGTCAAGCAGCATACACCAGTTAAATCGCACCGTGGCTCACCGTGAACCGACACCGCTCCCGAGGTACATTGGCTTCCAAAACGTCCATATTCGGTCGGTTCAAAAGGACTCTTGCAAGCACCTTTCCTGCGCAGCTCATCATGCTAATGCCCCGACAGTTGTCAGTGCATTAGTTGCTACCCTTACCTTTAATCTTTGAACTCTTGTGAGATTACTTCCTGCTCCCAGATGGTGCGAACAAGCTGGAGCAAAACACATTCCAACGCCGACCCATCATTCTTTCGAAGTTCCTCTGGCAACCCATTCTAGCATGCAGCCTTTCCTCTACATAGCTGTTCAATTGTTCTCCGCACTCCTTTCAAATCCGGGGCGATAGTAAGCGAACCTTTGACAGCTTGTTGTGGAAGGTTGTTCACGGTGATCCAATCAGTGTTTGCAGGTTAATCAAGTTAACTAACAAAGTGTTTGCATCAGACTTTCATGATGTCCTGTGGCTGGACGTGCCAAGAACTGGTGTCCACGTCAATCAATGCTTTGGTAAACTGGACGGTTGTGTCAGAAATCGCCTTAGGTGAATCGTAAAACTGCTTGCATTTGTCTGTGATCAGCGTCGCCCTGAATCCGCTCATCTTGCTTCCTCCACCAGTCGTCCTTGATTCCGCAAAGACTCGACGGGTTGACGGCGAATACTACGGAATGTCGCTGTTTGGAGATAGTCGCTTCACTGTCCTCGAACCAGTTCGGGAGTTTCCGACGCTCGATACCAATCGCCTCGGTGGCTGCTGCTGTAATGTATCCCTTGAGCTGAGCTTAAACACAGCCGTATACGCTCACAATACCAATAATTCCACACTACATCAGCCGTCTCACAGTATAAATCAGATAGCGGTGTCTTCTGCATGGAACAAGTAGAGTAGACGAAAATATGCTACTGCTTACCCGTCCCTTCGTATGTTACCAAATTCAGCCCTCAGGCCCCTGCTGACCTTCATTTCTAGTAATTGCTCTACAAGTCCAACAACAGATATAGCTAATCACAGTAACACTGTGCCCGCAAGACCCATCTTTCACTATCCACCTCGCAGCCTACCTCGCATCTTGTATTTTTATCCCGCAATTCCAGTTGATATTGGTGCTTTCAGCATTAGCACTCTGAAGCAGATATATCAAAGGACAGCTTTTATAGACTGGAATCCAGGACAGTAGTTAACAGTATTCGTACTATCTACTCGGTACTAGTTGTACACTTCGGACGCCGCCACCGATCAGGCTGGAATAGATATAGCCCTCAACACGACGGCCGCCTCATATTCGTTCGTTTGAATCGACTGTTTTAATCAAGTGGCTGGGGTTTTTTAAGGGAATAGTGACAATCCTCAACATGTGTCTTCTCCCTGTTTTGACGAGTTAGATAAACGGGACATAGTGTTATGCTATCTTTAGGCCATCGGTGTTTGGTCTGCAACCTAGGAATCATCCATCACTATCCTAAAAGTGATTACAACCAGTTGGTCCCGATCATCTAAGTATCCGGCCTTCCGTTGCATGTCGTGGTTTCAACTCCTCAACATGCTTGGTAGCGAAGTGACCCGACTGGTTCAGTGTAACCTGCCACTGTTTCACTGCTCCCCATAGGAACTAACTACCTGCATGAACCTTTTTCAATTAGTGTTTTGTTCTCACCGGGTATCTTTTATTAAGCCATCCTCCAGATCGTATCACTAATGGGTTTTCAATTAACTGACCCTCTTGAACGCCGTGGATACCTGCTAAATTTGAACGTTACTGCATGTTCGTAACTTTTCGTCAACGTCTTTACAATTCGTAAGAGTTGATCGGTACTTCCTTTTTACTTCGGCATGTATTTTTCTGTTCTAGAGTGGCCATTATTTGCACATCCGATTTGCTGCTAGTACGGGGGACGCGATGGGAATGAATATGGTTAGCAAAGCAACCAATTCCGCATTACACGAACTCCAAAATCACTTCCCGCAAATGAAGGTAAGCTTATTTGTTTTCACATACTTCCATTAGCGCACTACGTGAAACAGTTATGCTCACCATCTTCTTTCATTGGTAAATTTTTCAACTTGTTTGGTCCATCTTATGCAAACAATGTGACAAAACATTAAGGTTATGCGCTTTTGTAATTACAATATAACTAAACCTACGGTAGACGTTGTTAGTCGGGTTTGCGGCTACACCACTAGTGGTCAGTCTTTGTCCACGATTGATTTAGCGATGGAGGCCGCTAGATAGTATGTTAATTTACGGGGCGCTGAACATCGTTCACCACACAGTTACCGACACAAAGTTACAAGCATTAACCACTGTAAGAGTGCCTGTCTCTTGAGCCACCCTCATCAACACAATCTGTCTGTTCAGGCCCATCCAGCCGCAGCGTGCAGGTGATTAGATTTGATCACTAAATATGTAAAATTGATTATGATTCGTAAATCAGTGGCATAGTAGATTGTGGACAATCGAACGCTGGGATCTTTGACAATTCGCAGTGGCATCTTCCTCTATTGGTGCTGCCAAATACGTCTCGGCTCTCTATGAAATATTCAATGATGGTTCCAGCTTCCCCATCGGACAATAGTTGACTGGATTTAAATGTGTAAGCGAAACCGCCGGAGGTGGTGCGTAAACAGCGATTGGCTGTTGACTACATTGCATGTTGTTCTGCTACACTTGTTCCAGCCGGAATTCGCTCCTAAGACAAACCGTCGCCCTCGTAATTGGTTACCCCATTAAGGCTCGAAAAATTGACATTTCGTTTGGTCGGTTCACTTGTTGTTGGCGTGTGCAGTCAATACAAGGCCTACTGGTTATCGTGTGAGCGTATCCAGCTTTGGCTGATTAGGCACTCTAGGTCGAACTGTGGCGTCGTCATCCTGTGGTCGAACACGCTTGAAGTATTGTTGGTTTGTCGTGTTTATTTACGTCAATGTTGTGGGGTTAGCTGTCATTTTGTAGGGTCTGGGTGGCTTAAAGTTGATTATGTGAGCATGGGCTCCTGGCTCTTTTTTCTGTATCCTTCAGCCATTTTTATTACCGCAGTTCCATGATAGTCAAGTGTTATTTCGAATCGCTATGATGCTGTTGTCATTAATGGTGACATTACTGATATTGATGTTCACCGTGGTCATAACAAGCGGTTCGAACCCACAAAAGTGTGCCAAATCATGTGTTGCTTCGTTCTGTTGATAGCGCTCCCTGCAAGTGTTTACAGAAATTTCTCGAACATTGTTCGTACCTGCTGGTGTGTTTCAGGAATTTTTCCGGCTGTATTACCAATACAATGTACCTGAAACACTTAGCCCGTTACTGGCAGGTGATATCAGCTGTACGCAGCTGACATGGGGGGGGGGGTGGACGGTACAACCATAAAAGCTGGAATCTGTTAAAACTGCTAATTCGCTAAACGTATTACATTCAAGAGACGAGCGTCAACGTTCGTGGTCTACTGCGTCTTCAACCAGTGGAGCTGATTGCCGTAATTTGGTCCACCACATGTAAACAGATTGCTGCGTGGCAAACGTCAATCTTGCATTCGTAAAACATTCCGAACAATACTGCACTCAGTCACATGTATTACATCGGGTAGTCGACAGAGCCGGTGTCCCAAAAGCGCACCGACGAACCTCATCACTGCTATTTTCATGTTCCCACTCTACTGCTGGTATTCCGAAGGCAGTTATGATCGGTGGTGCATATCTACATGGAGGTTTATCCACAACCGCCTCCTATATTCACTGCATTGATTGGGAAGAGTTTGCTGTATTGTCGCAATATATTAATTCCATTAACCTCCATGATTTACTTACGCGATGCTTGGTGTCATGCACTGGACGTTATTGGAAACGAACCAATCAGGAATCGGATACTGAATTATCTTTCCCTTTTTCTCTTTTTCTGTTTTTATCGTGTTGAAAAATGTGTGCAATTTCAGGTGATCTCACTCAGTGGCAACATGTGCACGGACAAAAAGCCATCTGCTATCAATACGATTCTTGGTCGAGGAAAGTCTGTGTTGGCCGAGGCCTGCTTGCCGGCCACTGTACTCGCCCAAGTGCTACACACCTCAGCTTCGCGTTTGTCTCGTTTGGCCCATGCAAAAAACTGGATTGGCTCTGCAATGGCTGGCTGTCCTGGGATGACTGGCGCCAATGCGCACGCGGCCAACATTGTGGCGGGGATTTTCGCAGCCACTGGTCAGGATTTGGCTCAAGTAGGTGGGAAAATTTTCTGATCCTGTTGTTCCAATGGCCCATGTTGTATTTGCCATGACTTCTGTTACGCTCCGTCTGTTTGTGGTCCATGATGCTTACCGCGCGAATGTTGGCTCGGTGGTGAAGGTGTCGGTCATTTGTTTTTAGGTCGTATGTTCTTGAGCACTTGAAAGACAACACATCTGTTTGATTTCATTCGTTGTCCGCCTAATTTCCTATGCTTTTAGCTTTGAACTAAGTCTTCAATTTCCTACAACAAAATTTATGTACCCCTTTGTAGCGAACAGCCCGGTGGTCAGGCTATTCCTTAAAGATCTTGAAGCCTTCTAATGTCGATTAAATTACGGAATATTTTTACTAATTTCCGCGTTAATCAGCTTAAGCAACTGCTAAAGCGAGGCTTTCACGGCAGTTATGTTGTATCAGTTTGATGTAGTGAATAATTTCAGCCGTTACAGGCAAAAAACGCATCTCGATGAACAGTTTTCTGTTACCTTTGTTCAGGTTTTTTCTTCTCTCGTCTATGTTTTTTCGACGGATTCCGTATAAAATTAGAAATACGACTAACTTGCCACCTCAGGAGACTGCCAAGTATCGCCTAATTACTCGAAGTGAGGGGCCCACAAAGTCCCATTATATTCTTGTCAACACTGCTTATCCATGTTTGAACTTTGAGGAAGTGGTGTGTTGCATCCAATGACTAATTAACTGGAAGTTATGGTGTTTATCAGCTTCCTTCTTTATCATACTGCAACCCAGGTGCACATTTGTCTAGTTGTGGTGCTTACCATTTGGGCGTAAATTCACAACAGACCTTATGTGTAGGACCATGTGTTTTCTAGGATGCTCAAAAGCGTGAAAATTTTGACTGATGCTAACTATCCTGCAGTATTTCGTCTGCAGCCCATGTTCATACTCAAACTACACATTTTGCTTTCGTTCTGACATGCTGTTGTTCTTCAGGTGGTTGATTCTTCTGCCTGCTTGACACAATTCGAAGTGGGGGAGAATGACTCCTTGATCGCTACGGTTACTATGCCTTGTCTGGAAGTTGGTACAATTGGTGGTGGTACTCGGCTACCCGCTCAACGCGCCTGCCTAGATCTCATGGATTTAAACGTCGATTGCCCCACGGAACATCTTTCTCGTTTGATTACCGGCACTGTTCTTGCAGGCGAACTCAGTCTAATGGCCGCTTTGGACACGGACGACTTGGTCTCGGCCCATCTTCGCCTGAATCGCGCCACTGTCACTCCCTCATCGCCGACTCTCCCCGTCACTTCTGACGAGGTCGTCTCACGAGCTGCCACACATTTGAATGGAATTTTGGCCAAATCGGACGCCTCTGGTCGTTTAGAGCCACCCCATCCAATCATGTGAACGTCCCCGCCTCTCCCTGTGGCTCACTTTGGGCTATGCTGTTTGACCTCTCTGTCTTCTTATCGAGAACACGTTGATTGGTATTATAACACGAGGTATTCTATGTACTAATTCAGTCAGATTTAATCATAATCCTTGGCGCTTTTATGAGTTAAAAGAATGAAGGATAAAATAGAAATTTGCTTCGATAATGGTTCTTTTTAACGGTGTTGTGGCATATATCGGGCCTCTACTTTGCACAAACGCATCCAAATATATTACAGAAAACAGATCTCTGTACCAGGCCAGGTACGATGTGTCATCCGGTGCCCTTGTGGAAACAGACGAGCAAGTAGTTTGAGGCATATTGCAAGGGTAACAGCGTCGTAATCGCACAGTGCAGTGGTCTCTCCTTAGGGGAATCACCCACCGGATCGATGAAAATACGAACCCCCGTAGGTATTTGTAATGCATCTTGATGCTCACCTCCAAACGGATACTCCACGACCTGTTTCATCCGTGTTTGGACTTATCAGGTAGGGAAAGTCCGAATGGGGGGTCGAACCGGCTCCTCTTCGCGTTAGGAGTCAACGCCCTCATAGGCTTATCTATATGTTGAGTCACCGTGACAAGCTGTGAATTCCTGTACTATCTTCCTCACACTAATATCTCGGAAAACACTAGTGCGAACACGAATCAAGGGAAACCACTTCGTTCCTCTCTAATAACAATGTCTTATCCATCATTGAATTGTCTGTAGAAGTAAACCCTGTGGTACTTACGCAGAATTTGCCTTTCAGTTCCCGTCAGCCCTTGTTGTATTCGGGGCCGTAAGGATCAGTCGACTTTTGTTTAAAACTCGTTGAATCAGCAGCGATCTCCTTCTTTCGTATCCGTGGTGCTCCGTTGGAACAGAACAATGCATAAGAGATCCATAGCCGTTGATATTTTTCACAAGTGCTCGTTCGGGTCACTAAGCTGATTTGACCATGGCACTTTGATTGCTAACGATATTTCATGGCCGATTCCCACTTCATGCGTTATACCTGTGAACAGATATTGTGTGATTAAACCATGAAGTGACGGAGAAGTCGCCAATTCCCCGAAAATACTGTGTGACAGAAAGACTAACAAAGTACACTAGTGAGTGTTGCCAGGGTCATACTCTCCGGTCTTCACGAGCGTCTTCAGCCCTCGTGACAATGGTTTCTGTCATCCCGAATACATGCCTACCCTGCACTGTGAACTTTTGTCTGGTCCATTTTTTGACCTTTGCCTGTTGCTAGCCCCAAACCCTATAAATATGAACGGGGTTGAGATCATGTGGTTTTCGGGCCGAGTGACATGAAAGTAGCTCTGTCCGGAGGTCAGTCCTTTTTCTGTGTTCATGCGTTTGCCTCGTGTGGTTGGGTTAGCTGGGAAGTTACGAACTGGTCGTGTGTACTCCGTAGTCCGTTGTTCATTCCCGCTGACCATCGTTCCGTCATCCACCGTTTCACTAACCGTCATTCTGTTGTGTGTTTGCGCGCTCGTAGGCCGTAGATCCAATCACAACATTTTGGCGAACGGGTCTGGTGATTTTCAATTATGGTTGACGAGTCCGTTGATTTAAAACGTCTCCTCACACAGCAGCTCAAGTCTATAGAGGCACTCACTAGTTTATCTACATCGGACTTGGCCCCAGCGGAATCGACCGGTGGGAAGCAATCAGTTGACGCTGTCCAAAGCGGCATCACCGAGTTTCATTACGATGCTCAGGCTGGCTTGACGTTTGATGCCTGGTTCAGACGACACGAGGACCTGTTCAGTGTCGATTTCGTTACACAGGACGAACCGTGGAAGGTCCATCTCCTACGCAAACTGGGTACTGTCGAGCACGAGAAGTATGTCAACTTCATCCTTCCAAAGTACCCACACGAAAACCACTTCGAGGAAGAAGTTCAGACGTTGCAGTCCATTTTCGTTGACCAGTCTTCATTGTTCGACACAAGGTGTCAGTATTTGAAGCTGGCCAAGTCAAACGACGAATACGTCACCTATGCCCGTGTGACCAATCGGGAGGTCCGTGTTTTAAGCTTGGCCCGCTTACTGAGGTTCAATTCAAATATCTGGTGTTCGTCTGGTGCATTCTCAGAAACACTCAGACACTCGTACTCTCTTGCTGAACAAGGTCGAGCAAGCTTCCACAACGAAGCTTCAGATGTTCGCCACTGAGTTCCATCGCCTCAAACACGACGCAGCACTGGTGCCGCACGCGCTCGATGACCTTTTGGGCTAAACTGGACAGAGTTACTCATACCAGGCAGGCCAACAGGTAGAGGTCTGACAAACTACAGTCTCCTGGTCCTCCAGGTTGGGGGTTGGAAGATGGTTGGCAT
>QNGE01001718.1:37100-148328 GCA_008508345.1 Paragonimus westermani
TGAGATGGCGGCTAATCGAGCTCAGTGGCGTGAATGTTGTCGTTGTTTGTCCGAGCTGTCTGTGAAGTGAGTGCATTTAATGATGCGGGGCAGTGAAAGCCGTAAGGAAGCTGTCTTGCTGATGACGCCTTACTCTCACTTGCAGCTCGGTTGTTTGTTTGCAAGGTGTAGGCACCTTGATGCTGAATGTTTGAATATAGACGTAGTCATTTTCAGTAGTTAGGTCCCTTCCCGTTTCCTTCTTTTTCCTTCTCTCTTTCTATATAGGGTTTGCTGTTTCTTCATGGTTGTGTGACAGTTAAGCATTAGTGTTAACCACTGATGTATTGCTGTCTATGATTATGATGATGATTCACACACGGTTCGAGCAATGGTACGCGAGCCCAAAATCTTTCAGGGCATCCCGGCCCTGGCTCACTTCTCGCAGGACTTGGCTGGTATCCTTTGCGCCCATACGCCAAGAATTCACCTCCTTCCCCGTGCAGGCATCGCGGCGCCTGACACTTTTATCGTGACTGTCCTCTCAGACGCCGCCGTTGCTCTGAGTGTGGGCACCTGGGGCACAAGAACGAATTCTGTCAATCCCGGCACATTGACAGTGGTTCCTCTACGTCCAAGTCATGATATGTGTTTGCTGATCTTCAACCAGAAACTATGCACGAAGTTCGGGACATTATTGCCATTCCTGACACAGTTATCCCATATGTTGTGCTGAAACGGGAGGTCTTAAATTGAAAATCTATGTCCGGATACGAACGACTACAGCAATTTCTCAACGATGTCCAGCTTGATGATTGTCGCTCCTCCCAACTGCTACGTCATATGCGGACTTTGCTTGGTGAAAAACCCACAGACGAATGTATGTTTGTCTTGCGTCTGCCAAGCCTCGTGGAAGTAGCACTTCCGCTTGTTCCCGACCGGAGTTCCGGCAGAAAGTTCCGGCGGAAAGTATTGAAACAAACCTAGATAACTGGATGTTTTGTGTTATTCACTTTCCAGGTTGGTAAAGGACTTCCATCTCGCAGTATGTCATCTTACAGCCTGGGTAACTCTCATATAACACGTCTTACTGTGATGAGTCCAGACAGTGAATTGAACAAATGAATGATCGAACTGATTACCCTTACTCTACTCCCATTGTTATCCGTGGTCCGCTAGATTGAGAGCAAGTGTTCTGACAGCTTATTTCAGAGCACTGACAAATTCACAATCGTTCTACTGTTAACGGACATAAGTGTATTAGTGTAAGTATGCATACATTTCATTTTGGCACTTTCGAACAATATAAACTGAATTACACTCGCAACCGTTCGGAGCTCCCGCAGTCTCATGTAGACATTTCTGGCAGGTCCGATCGGAAAGATTTATCATTTATACGGGTGATTTGCATTAACGCCTTTTCTCTGGAGGTCGCTGTTTTCTCATAATCTCAAACTTCATGGATTGAAGTAATCCACTTTCCCTTTCTCGGTATCTCTTAAGTCGATTGTTCAGTGGTGGAAATAGTCAATCCCTAAACATAGAGAAGGTTTAATTGATTCAAGCCAACGACAGTTGTACGGGTGGGCAACAGAGTCCAGATGTGAATGTTCTGAGCTCCGGGCGTGGCTCTGTAGCTTTATGCATGTTGCTTCCGTCGCTGGTTCGTTTGCACCCGAATCCCAGATTTCTCACAAATGGGTCTCGTCTAAATTATCATATTTGCCAAACTACTCATTAGTAACGCAACCCAAAAATTGTTTTACTAACTTACCTCAGCATTGATGGTGCTCTGTTCAACTGCGTACTGAAAAAAAATTGTCGAATGCAAATAAATAACCCCACTAAGAATACACAGCCGGGAAGCCTTGGTGCTTCCCATGTCCATTTAGAGTCGGCGATTTCAGTTCAGTGAGAGCAAGTCAGGCTTTGTCTGCGCTTAGCTGCATTTTTCAATGACTACCGCATACGCTGAGTGTTAGCCTGACAAACCTTTCATACCCCACTTTGATGGATGTTCTGGTCAAGATGCACCACCCTACAATATGCCAGTTTAACAACCAGTTACTATGAGCCGGTGCACGACGTCCTAACGACGGATAGTTTTGCTAATGCTAGACTGCTGCAGGGTTGGGGCTACTTGGTACAGCGCCTGTCTTCTGGTGAACTCGCAAATGGGATAGAAGGGAAAGTTGGAAAGTATTACAATGTGATGTCTTTAAGCACATCTATTAGTACATCTACGGACGAAATTGGTGTGAGTGAAATGTGAGAACATTTTGAATGGTATGAGGTACTATGAATACCGTATGCAGCAAGTAGACGGAGTGGTCCCGTCAACAATATGTCCGATCATTCAATGCAATCCTTCAACAACTGGCTAGAACCCCATTTAACTCGAATTCTCTTGACGATTTTAATCGTCGATCTGATTCAATATCTGAGTCCGTGACAAAATCGAGTCCACAAAATTCACGTTTGTTAAACGTAACCTTCAACTACCCTTAAAAGTTACTGATTCCACTCGACAGTTTCACAGTCTTGCTTATTTGAATATTGATCTTTACTATCTACGGCAATTCCATTATAGATGTCATTCATTATAGGTGTCGTTCGGCTTGGAATTTTTGTCAAAAATTTCATTTGATGGCAATTGTACAGTTGGTGCTCATTTTTTCATATTCTCTCAGAGACCTTTGATTTGAATGTCAGACAGTCATTCGAACCCAATACGTAATATCAAAGAGGGATGGTCTCCATCGTCTACATAAGTGGAAACAATCGCGTCAAGGTCTCTACTAACGCTTCCCCCACTTCCCGCGGAAAGTGTCGGCACGAGCTCATCTGGACCAACAGCCCTATTACGTTTGAGAGCCAAGGTGCAATTGCGGACCTCAGTCTCAGTGGGTGGGGTCAAATCTACTGACCAGGATGCCACACTAGAAGTTTGTGGCGGCAACGCACTAGAAGCAGGAGGCCAGCTGAATTGACTCTCGAAGTGTTCCACCCGCCGCTCTAGCCCTGTGGAATGTGCCATCTGTCTCGTTAATAGTTTAATTGACAGACGGTCGCCTAGGACCAGTGACACGGATCAGCTTGGAGAGTCCGCTGTTGTTCTCTGAACTAAAAGCGATGTTCATTTCCTTAACTTTTTCCATTAGCCAAGCCTTACGGTCAGTGTGTAGGCCAGGTTTCAGTTTCTTGATTATGTCTTTCCTGAACATTTAATATGAAACGGTGGCACATTCCTCTGTGCAATACATCATGTTGGCTTCAGTATAACGCAAATTGAACACCATTTAACGGGCATGAAAGATTATGGCGTGCTGACATCCAGTCTTTTTTCATACAAGACGGCTTTATTTTGAACGTCCCACCTCAACTATTCCAGAATCTTTGCATTTCTAAACACTGATTTGAAAAACAGTTATCTAAAACGCGTTGAATTAATTGGCTCATTTCTTTCCCTGCAGAAGTAGGGTTTTCTTGCATTCCAAACTGGGCTTTGTCTGTTGAAATGTGAGGAAATTGAAACTTTTGACAAATTGATATGTATCTGAACACACATAGTGTTAACTGCATACAAGTAGCATGCTGGATCTGCTTTAGCAAATCATTAATGAGGGATATGATTAGTCCTCGTGATTTGAGACCGACGTATTCTGTCAAAGGTTTGTTCGACTTCCGAAGGTAAAACGCCGATCGAATCGTAGAAAGACGAATTTCAGCCTTTGCACGAATAAGCGTGATTCGATGAAGAGCGCTGAAAATCCCCGGGGATCAGTAGCAAGTGTTTATATTTCACTGCGGGCTATGCGAAATACAGGAAAGTGAAATAACCATCAACCTTATCTGAGCGACGCAAGCACAAAATCCATCGACTGGCGCTTAATACAACAAATTCATTGGAAGAAAAGTGTACTTGTGATTATGGTTCCGATAGGGAGTCATTTGGTTCACTTTGGAGTATTGTCCGTGGTTTTAGTATCTAGTAATGAGAAACATCTATTTTTCCAATCAAGAGCAAACTTGATGTATGGTGAAATAAGTTGGGTCTGATTCCTCTTAAATGTGACAGTGTAGAAGCTGTGGTATGTAGAAGTTCAGTCCTGTCGGACGTGGTACATCGGAACAGTACTAGCCGGAACTTACGAAGTAGATAGTATACTTCGGCTAGGATTTACACGATAGTAGATAACTGACAGTTTGAAATGAGTTCACAACTCTCAGCCTGAATACCTGGCGAACGTGAACGACAAATTCAATTTCACTTATTAGTTTAATATGTTTGAGTGCTTTTGCCGCCATTCGTTAAGTCTCGTACCTTAGCGTAAAATAATTTCCATCACGGCGGTTTCTCAGTGCGTGCTTTCAAGATCTCGACAGTGCTGCGTTGCCTGGATGTTTGCAGATGTTGGCCTGGCCAACCCAATCAAATGACCCGATCCAAAATAAATTGTAGCATACCTGTGACGCAAATAAATAAACTTATCAAGATGTAAGACTGCTCCTGAATTAAGAGCTTTTCTAATACGGCATGTTAATGTGATTTTAACTGGCTAAGCATGGTTTTTGTGGGAAGTGTTTGCCGAAGCGCCGTGTGTAAATTATCTGAACAGGAGAGAGCGTTCCTCAATGGTTGCTTCCAGATGAAGAACCTCCAACTGAATCTTGTAATTTTGAGGCTGGTATTCTTTGGATTTTTTAAAGCAAATTTCCAAAAAAACCATCTTGTCTTTTGTATTCGACATATACTTATGTGTATACTAACTTTTCAATTATGCATACACACACCAATATAACAGGTTTATGGGGGAACATAATTATTGGTAAAAGTCCGTTGACCTTATCACTGTATCGGGTTGTAAAGCAAATAACCATTCTCCCATAGGTTGATAGTTGCTTGTGTCCATAACTTCAATCTTGAAACAAAACGTTAGTACGTCTACTTCAGTCTTTAGAGTAATAAACTACCTAAATTGAAAATCCTGTATAGTTGACAATAGTTTCTGATGTTCGAGGAGGTTCGTTTGCCAACTATGTATCCAATGCAACAACTCAGAACGTTATCTGGAAAACCACCTTACGAAACGTTATCATGCTATTTAAGGGCTATTCGGATATAGGGCGGTTAAAAGTCGTTGTGCTTTGGTTACACGTCTCATCTTTGTTGAGACTACTCGTCAGTGCGGTACGGTTGGTGACATGTAATACAATTCGACTGTTTCATTTATCGGAGCAAATGGACACATGTTTACGCACATCATTAGGAGTGGTGCCCGCATTCCCACCCTTGGTTCCATACACACAACCCATATGTAGTATATGAGATCACACAGCCTATGGGTGAATGCTGTGGTAGAGCAGTCTGAATTTTAGTTTATTAAACGTTGTGACTCAGCATGTGATCAAAGCTTGTCCAACTTATAAAACTTTGCGTACATTCACACTAATTGTAGTAGTTAAATTTTTTGCATGAAAAATTTGATTTCTTACTCACCTGTTTATTTTCATCTTGAAACACGTAATATTCGGTCATTACTCACTACATTATTCACGGCCGATGGTTGTAAGTGGATTGGATTAATGCCAGAACGTCTACATCTAGACAGAAGAACAATTTCTCATTCGATACCTTCAGCTCAAACGATTGTCCAGCAAAGCATCAGGTTGGTAACAGTGTACAAGAACTAGTGTGTTTCTTGAAAAATTGCCATTCTTCCTCTAGTCCTCAACCAATAGTCTACTTAGCTATGAGACGGTAAGCAATGGTAGAGCAAAAACTTGCGTAGTTGGGTACCGTGCGGTTTAAAGTGTATACAGACGTGAATTAACGTTATCGAGTTAAATGGAACTCATGTTGATTGTACTGGTACCGCTTTGATGTTTCATGCATGAACGAGGAAATATCTCATAACAAATTTTGGCTATTGTGCTCACATAGTAACGTGAACACTTTTCAAAGTGAAAGTCACGAAATTACACACAATACTATAAAAAAATTCATTAGTGTGTTTTCGCAAAATGTCCGGATTAATAAGAAAAACGGTGCCAGGTAAAATATAACAGAGGAACCACGGATATAGTTGTGGACATATGCAGCTCTGGAAGGAGATCTGATTGATGAACACCAGAACAAACAAACTGGTCAGTATCTGACAAAGCTTTGAACACAAGCGACCTAAGTACATTGAAATTTTAGAGCAATATTATCTCAATATAACTGCAACACATATTAACTCTTCCATGAAACGAGTGCCCCGTTTAGTTTGAGGGGATTTTAAAATCTCAGTAATATGGAAAAATGCCTAGAGAACAACACTGGGTCAAGGAGTACGCCCACATTCGTGAAGCTGAGGGTAAGACTATGTATGGGTAAAAACGACTTTATACGTAAAACATAGGTAAAACATAGTTAACATTGTGATATTGCGTCGACTTGTAACTCATTGTGAAACCTTAATGTTCAATAATTAGGACATTTGAAGAAACTTGGTTTCAACTTACATTTGGACGAAATCATCCACCTCCGATCAGGCATGCTCCAAAAATACACGGTTATCTGAAAACTCTAATACACGAAATATATGTTAGTAGAAAAATGCGAAATTTCATTCTTTTAATATTTGCACTTCAAATGAAGTATGAACTCAAGACTTTACCGTCCATTCTGTCCCTATATTAGTATTGATACTTTCAGATCTGAGGTAAGGCACCACACGATATCGGAAATTGCTGGCTCAATGCCTCACTGGCGACAAAAATATTTGTAAGTTGAACCAGTTTTTACCACAGTCGATAGGCGTCTCTTTCTGTAATGCTGATTGTAATGGTTTATGGGGTAGTTAGGTGTGACGTGTATTCACATTGTGGTTGTTCTCTGTTTCTGGGAATCTATTCACAAATATGCTTCTGCTAATATTGCACTCTTCTGCTGGTGGGCATCCGGACCAATTCTTCCCGAGATGTTTCACCTACCACTTTAGCAACAAATGTTACTGCCATGCGTTACTGTGATCAGGCGTATTTAGATATTTGATTCCACGACGGTTTGATAACCAAACACTGCAAACTTTCCAGCTCTGTTCATCGATTAAATCAATCTATTATCTGTTGAGCAGCCAAGTCCATCTACGCTAAACATGAATAAACCAGATAGCTAGCCTCACAAGTCACAGCGGTAGACCAAAAGTGACTAGTCAATTTACGAGTAATGAAAACACAATTAAATTAATCACGGCTCCATGCACTAAGGATTTCCTATTTTCGCAACGCATTCCATCATTCCTGCTGTGCGTGAGTGACAGTGATACGATAGTTGAGAGGATGCGGTTTTACTTAACGTGTAGCTTATGTTCAACATTTGTTAGCCTCGAAGTTTAACTCTGATATCTAAACATAATGTTACCAGATCTTGAGTGTCATTACCTATCCAAAATGACTCTGAAATAGGCGTTGGATAGTTGTATCACACAAAGGATGAAAGCTAGTGTGCATCTTTATCGAATACTGGCTTATCAGAGTTTTCAACAATGGAAATCATTTTTCGACTTTAAGCGCTGTTCTGTAAACCTCGTAATCAGGTGGTTCGGCAATTTTTACATATGAAAGCTACCTAAGACAATCATTGAGATATGTTTTTTCTAAACGCCCTTGAAACGGAGCACTAGCAGCCTACTACCACACTATCTTAAGAAAGGACCAACTCGTTCAGGAGGCTTGGTAAGGTGTTACAGGTATTCTTACAATAAATACCTCTTTCAAAAATATAAATCTCCCAGCAATACACACGAATAGATTTTTTAGTAAGCGTTCCATAAAATCCCAATGCATCCGAGTTGTTGAATCAAAGCCGACTTATTTGCTTACCGATCGTGGGAAGGAACAACAGAATCTAAGAAAAGTTCGATGGGTTTTCTTTACAAACTGCACAATCTCGTTAACATCAAACCTACAGACGACGTAGGAATAGTCAAAATACCTTCCGATGACTTGGCAGGGTGCGTCCTAGCTTTTGTTCACGAGTCAAAATTACGGTAGGCCTATCCTAATGAGTTTGTTATGAAGTCAAAAAGTACATTTAGTTTTCGACTTGTCTTTGTAAAATTCATGTCAGATTAACGACCAAAATATCTTTGGAATCTGTGTGTTACGCTCTACTGGTGAAGCACGATTAAATAAACTGAGAATCCAGGTTCCGAGACTGAAACCTCCACTTATTCTGGTGGCATTACTTAGACGATTTGAAAGAAAGAGAACGGTTAGTATGGAATAGCCGAGGAATGAAACACATGTACCGATGCTGTCGCATAGCAATCGGTAGTAGCGTAGGACTGAAGGGTTTTTCATTCGTTTCAATCTTTTTGGTGAAAGCAACATTCAAATATTACTATCGATTACCAATCTGTGTGGTTAGTTGCCGTTCCGTAATCATTGTGTACTTTGTAAAACGGTACAGGTTATAGGTACTTTATAGTACACTTTGTGCTAGGGAGGGGTATAGCAGTTTGGTACAGTCTTGGGGTTCAATCTAGCGCACACGATTGAAATTTCAAGTCTGTTTTCGTGATTACTTTTCAGAAAAACTAAACATGACGCGACTTTTGCTGCATGCTTGAAGGAGAACTGTAGAACGGGACCTGCGCGAAATTTACAGGCACCTAATAGATGCAGTCATCTGTAGCCGTTGCATGGCTTCCGGAAGTTATGTTGTATCTAACTGCACTTGCAATTTGAAGGTAATGCAAACTACTTCAATTTTGTTTTGTAAGTCTCTCCATTGAACCTTAGATCTGTCATTTATATCTTTCAATTAATGTTCACTAGTCCATATTGAAGTTTAAGTTAATGTGGTCCGATTAAATTATGAATATTAATAGTTTGGATGATGTCTTCAGTAGCATTATGCAGAATTTTCACACCACCTGATAACTAAGTGTTTTATTAATTGCTACCCTAAACCGCGTTGCCATCAAGCGATTGAACTACCACGGCATACTAGGATGTTAAAACAAGAAAGACAATTGATCCAGTTGGCCTCGTTAGTGTCTATGGTGTAACGATGAATAATTCGGTGCTGGGCGTCCACCTGCGTGTCCACGGTAGGTTTTACTAATACCGCTATGATAATACATTCTTTGTAAGCCATATCTTCTTGTTCGTGTGTAATCAGAGCATACGCAATGATAATCCATAAAACATTGCTCGACTTGTATCTGTTGCTTATTCTGTCAAAACCCATTCTACAGAAACTATTTATATATTCCTTCAGCAATTAGGAATGGTGGATATATGCAAGAAATCCGATCCGTCGTAGTTAAAAGTCATGTGAAAGTTCTTACACAGTTACGTAACGGTAAGGAAACTACTGGAACCGCGGATAGTTGATCAAACATAGAATCAGAGGTTGGGCTATGACAATCGCATGGCTTGAACAAAGTTTTTCTGGGTCCATGAGGGTGGAGTCTGTGCACCTGATTTCCGATAACTTCAGCTGTGGGCAAAATTCGGTTTCTCTACTAATCGTCTTCGATTCAATAATTTCGACCAAGTGACGTGTTCGGATCAGTTGTATAGTTCGAATCAGCAATATGACCAATAGTATTGATTTCTGTATTCTTGATCTAAGACGACAGATGTTCAAGTTCACATACAGCTACTCTACTACTTGTGTGACTATTCAACCAGTTTCACAGTAATGCACAGATGGAGCAACAGAAACAGTGCAATAGCAGGAGGATGCAATTGATCTTCTAGCGTTGAGAATTTTGTTGGCAACATGAGGGAGTTTATTAGACATGTACAAGTTTTGTCTTTTTAGACTGATGGCGAATAACGAGCAGGAGTCTGTTTGCTGCAATGATGATTTTTGAAGCCAATGTGATTTTGGAGATCACAATTTTCTACGGGTATGTTTGATAATTTTGTATGCGTCGACTGTGTAACTTTGGAAAGGTACCTAAATACCAGGAGTCTTTCACAGCCGACTTTTGCATAGATTTCGGTCTTCAGGAAATCTGTGACGTTAGGTGATTTAACAGACTACATGCTGCACTATAATTACAGAATTTACTATGCGGTTCACTGTTAACATTGTTTACATCGCGCCTACGATAACAGTTGCATTTGTTTAGGCTTTATGCCTAATGAAAACCTTAATTGGTTGAAACGCATGAAAAATTGAACCATGAGAGGTTTAGCGGCTGGGAGAGATAATCTCTATGGCCAGTCCGACTGCCTTTCTCTTAGACGTTAGCTTTGATCGTTGAGCAAAGTAGACTCTATATTGATAAGTAAGTACCGGTTGTTTACTGAATCGGTCATTTTATTGTCTGTTGTAGAGTGATACAGTTTCACATACTAATACTTGGAGTCACCAGTGCTCAGAATACGTATAGTCCATCGTAATTTCTCTAATTATTTTTTCCTGCGGCAGCTTCAGAAGTGGCTGCGGCAATGCTAAGAGGGCACTCTACACAAGTTGAGTGTTCACAGCTCCCCCAAGTCTACAGCAATCAGTGGTCACGTTGAGACCACATCCGCCCAAGAGGTCACGTGACCTGTTAGGTATGGAAGGTGATCGTTAGAATATCAGTCTGTATACAATACTCAACTTTTACACTGTGCTGTAGGGCACAAATCTCTCATGAGCACGGCTTTTTCATCACCGATTGTGTAGTTATAGTTTTTTTTTAAAAAAAAATAGACGCTGGCGCTTCCACAGACCCAGTTGAGTGCAAGGTAGGTCGCGGTGCTTTTCAAGGATATGGAATCGTTATTTTTCACTTCTCATGGAGCAATATTTCAAATAAAGCTCTCACCAGAGAAGTACGTCTCGTACAGTATGCGAACAATATGTGTTTGGGGCCGTCGGACTAACATGCTCGAATGCCCGGAGTGATTTAAAGGTGAACATGAAAGTCATGTCAGAGGATTCCATGTGACCAATACATTGAATACACCATGAACACCCCTCGTTAACTTTTAGTAGATGATGGAAACGTTCACTGCCAGTCAGTAACAAGTTCAATAGCTCATCAAGTGGATTGGACAACAACTCTGCCGAATTCATCGGTGACCAACACTGAGTGGTGTGATTTTCTAGTGACTGGTAATCAGGAAAAGCTCACTAGTCAGCAACATTACAGATGTTTCCGCTGCTAATTATTGCGTGACTGGTACATGAGACTGATTAGTTTCACTAGGTAATTGCAGCGAAACTGTTTACACTCATGGAAATAGACTCAACTTCTGTTCTCAATTCTCTTCGTGCAATCCGGATCTCAGACACACTTGTGAAATGCAGAGGCTTAGGGATTAGCGGCCGAATTTAAGATTGATGACCACACGTACTTGGTTATTCTTCAGATATGTACTGACACGGACTACGATATGCTGACCGTTGACCGATGTTTTAAAGATCCTACAAACTTCAGCGAAGAAAACTTGCATGTCATAGCATTAACGGAATACACACGGCAGTTAACGGGTCACTAACAGCGCACGATCAGCATATATAATTCGACCACTACTCAACCCGTACCAAAGTTCACCTTGCGCTGCATCCGGCACTCACCATTCTGATTATTTTACGGTCAGCTTGAGTTTGCTGTTTGTGTCACCCGCTGTACTAATTACAACGTTTACTTCTAAGTGTCACACGTGCCCATCATTCAGTTCGTCATTCGACAGTATCACAACAGATTCAGCGGAGTCACGTGATGTGCGTCACCTGTTTGTTTCGTTCCTTCCGTTGGAACTGGAACGCACAGCTTGGCTTTGCCAACGGGAAAGTCTCGCTAGCTGTTGACTGTGTGCACGTTGTCTTCTGTCCTGCCTGAAGGTATGACTTAACTCTGCTGGGTAAATCAACACTAAAACCACGCGCGCACACACGCGTACTGTCACAGGAAACGAAATGAGGGACAGTAAATGAGTGAGCACATACTCACTGTCAACATTTCACTCATGAATAATCTTTAACTACGCAAGCTGGTGTAGTGAAAATAATCTATCCTTCAAATCTGTTGAAGTATATTATACAAAGCGTTATAAAACAGTTTACTATGCCACGAGACCACACGCAATATGATGTAACTGACATATTGATGGACATAGTTTATGTTCCATAATCATTTATGATTGCTTTTCTGTCCTAGTAAACCCACAGATTTCAAAGACTTGATCTAGTCTTTCTTAACTTGTACATTAACATTTTCCTTGTTAGTAGGTTCGAAGAACGTCAGTCTATTGACCATCTCGTATAACTAAACTGATATCTTTGTTATTGTGAGCTTTTGAATCCTGGACACCGTTTGGAGATTAAGAGTATGCGACCTTTTCAAAGTGAAGGTCATCCGACTATCCGTGATTTCGAGGATGAAGTATAGCACACGAATTACTGTGCTGATTTGAAACATTTGCAATAGGTCTAATGTTTCGGACAAGATATTTTCAGAAGACGTGTTCACCGACCTTATATCCTCCATGGGTCGTAGCACTCGTTTTCTTTTTTATCCTCATTTCATCTGTGCTTCTCGTTCATCCGTACTTGAGCACTTATCTAGGAGAGATGTATTTGAAGAGGTTTGACGGAATATTCCTTTCTTGCTTATCCAATCATAATTCTATCAAAACTGGATTAACTAACCCTATCTTTGCGGCTACGTACCAGTACCCTATTACCATGTAGAGGCCGATTACGGAAACTCTGAGTGAACAGCCACACACGTGCAACTACAACTGATAATAAACAGTAATATTAAACCAAGTACGATGTTTATTTTGTTGAAATAACAGCCGGCTCCTAAAGTTATATATAGAAGAAATCTTTGTGTGGCTAGCTACCGGTTTGAGTATTGAGCGACAAAGTACTGTCAAAAAGGTTGTCACTCGTGGGTTTTTACGCAGCCGATTTTTCAAAAAAAGGTCGGATGCATAAATATTCATTGCACGACACAGATGTCATTTTAAGGTGGAACTGCGGGTGAGGCAGACTCACTGGCGGGCTCGATTGCAAGGAGTATTGGGTGGATGGACATGGCATTCCATAATAGTCACCTGCTTATAAACATTTCACCGGTAATTTACAAGCTGTTGTTCCCTGTTTATAGTGTGCGAAGTATCGGGGAATTTCAGTCTTGAAACAACACGGTATTTCAAGAAGAGCACGCACACATTGTACATGACAGCTGTGCTCTTACGTATACTCCGATGCAGTGAGTCTGCTTCGAAGTGGAATTAGATGTCTGGACATCATTGCAGAATCATCGACCTCGTGACAACAGTCCTACCACCACGGTTACCTGAACTGCTTATAAACTATTATCCACACAGCCGATAAACTAAGTGGACATTACATACAGGGTAAAGGAACAGCCCACCCACCTTCAGACAAATTTTTCAAGTTTACTCGGAGAAGTGGCATGAACCTTTGGGTCACCACAGATGCATAAGTTCTAACGGATGGATGTTGTGAATTGCACTGTTAAGTTTTTATCAAGGTCAGACCTTCGAGAAGAAGGATTTCGAGAACTATTGGGGTTTCAGAAGCGATAGTTGCATATCCTGTTTCCCCTGCTCTTAATGTTCTCAAGCAAGGTGTGTGTAATACTGTCAAGTATGCTCAGTGCGCTTAGTCGTTTGCAGTCCGCTTATCGAACCAACAGTAATGAACATCCACTTGCATTCTAGCAGTCAAATTTTGCTCGTAATAGGACGATTTCAACTGGATTCTTGTCCGTATAACGCGCTTTACTACATAGAAAATCTGGTTAAAATTACAAGCGTATGCTGGTTGTTCGTACTGAAACTTCATGTTACACCCTCCCCAGATGTAACGGCAAAGTAGGTGAAATCTCCTTTATTCAGATTACATCGTGAGATTCTTATGGGGATTTCCAACAAATGGTGTAAAATCCCGCTCGTATGAGACAACTAATTGTGCCTTACGACCTCTTCGGCTTTTATTTTGGCTAGCCAGTCTAGTAATTAAATTTACTGCATTTGAAATTGGCGTCATCACTTACAATCTAGCTGTGCCCGCGTCGTTTAATCTACGGCCAAACAATGGAGACAAATATTCTGTGGCTATTTCTCGGGCTCCTACCAACTATACCTTTTAACATATCTGTTTCCACTTTAGTCACAAGATTTTTCATTACATGCTAAAGCAAATCGCTTTGGTGTATGAGAATTTCCTACTTAGAATCTTGGACAAGATGGCAAGAGCGCGAGTGGCCCAACTAACCGTAAGGGACGACCAATCTTAATTAGAGCACTTCGCATTGGTTACTTTGATAGAGAAAGTGGTTTGGGCTATTCGAGAGGTGTCAACGGATTTGCTTAATGAGAACGGGGTTAGCGGTCAAAGTGGAGCACACATCCTCTGACCCTGTTCCTACTAATCTATCAAACAGCGGGCCATATTGGTCCCTTTGACAGGTAATTGGTTGCAAGTGGTTAGGGGTGTCTGTGAATTTCACGTCCAATAGGAGTGAGGTTTAGAGTCATGGTGGACTTCGAGCTGTAATACGAGAGTGAACCAGTTTGTGAGAACATTTTCATTAGTTCTCTCGCATAGATGGCTGGCGGACGCAAATGCACTCGCGTCAGTCCCGAATCACGCAAACGTGTTACTGAAGCATACGAAAGGGGCGGTGACTTGTGTACGATTGCCCTTCTGAACGGAGTCAAGTTTAGTACCGTTTATAAGTGGCTTTATGTGGATTGCATCAACCGCGCAAAGGACACAGAAGCAAGATTCTGACAGAATCAGGAGTCGATATGTGGAGTGGATGTCTGTGGACTCAACAATTACACTGCAATTTTTGAGATTGCGTGTCAAGGTTGAGTTTGAAAAGGAGTTATCGACCACAACGATTAGTCGATATTTGGATGGCCGGTGCCTAACTGTCAAGAAACTGTGCCAAGTACCCGTTGACATGAATTCAGATGAGAAGTTGGATTTACGGTGACTGTTTGCATATCGACCGATGAAGTGTTATGCAAATACAAAGACTATTTGCTGCATAGATGAGACAAACTAATTTATTCTTCACGAGGTCAGTGGGACGTTCATTAAAGGGTAAGAGAGCATGCGTCTTTGTAACAAACATCCGAGGCTGTAATATTCATTTCATCGGAGCTATGACACCAAGCTCTATAGTAGGCTGTACGACGAGACGGGGAGCATAGAACAGCAGCGTTTGCAAGGGTTGATGCGAACCCTGCTAGATCAGATGAAGATAAGCACACCTATGTCATACAGTGTGCTGATATACGAAAACGCACTGTATCACTCCGATATGAAAAGTGTGTTTGCTGAGGAGTTATTTAATCGAGGAGAAATCTTACGACTGGCACCCTATTCGCCAATGTTTAATCCAATTGGGAATGTCTGGAGCATGGTGAAAGCTAGAATTAATGGGCATCATTTGTCTTCGCATTCCGTGAATCATCAATACCCACCCACTAATCGTGAAAATCTAATGGTTTCATTTATTACCTCGGTGACCAATTTGTCAGCTGGTTATTTTCTTGGTAGGTATCTGTGTGTGGCAGATAAAGGAAAGATACAATCATTTCATAGTTGTGTGGTCCTGACTTTGAGGTCTTAAGCACGTATCACACGATATACTGCTGTTTCCTTCTCGATGACATTTTCGTGCTTAAGTCTACAGAAGGTTGGCAGAACAGTGTTCCGTGATTGATGAAGGTAAGTGGTCTGTCAGATCAACAAAACATCTATATGGTTACATTTCAAGTCACCGTAAGCAATTTGTTAATTCCATTGTAGCTACCCACTTTATAAAGTACGAAGCGTTTCTGGAAAAATATCCCACCTGAGCAACCAATCCCATTAACCTGACCTCCACATTTTCCACCAAATCGCGGCAAAACCGTTCAGTTGCAAACAGCCGGTTTCACTATTCCACTTCTCTTTATTTATCTCAATATTTACACAAGCAGCCTTAATATAAAAACACACAGCTTGCGCGATTTATATGATCTCGTGAATGCCATTAAGGATGCCAATCTAACTGGGCAATCAACGTTTTCTCTCCACGTCACATCCTTGTTTGCCAACGTCCCATTAAAGGAAACCATAGATTATCTGTGTGATTATATTGAGAACAGTGACATGGATATTCAGATACCGTCGATCGAACTCAAACACTTACTTCATCTGTGCACTTACAACGTACCGTTTAAGTTCAATGAAGGAATCTACCGACAAAAGGATGGTGTCGCAATGGGATCGCCGCTGGGACCACTGTTTGCGGACATTTTCATGGCGAAATTAGGAAACGAACAGTTCAGTGGAACAATTCGCCAATGCAATTTTTATAAGAGGTATGTTCACGACATCCTTTGCGCACTCGATAATGACGTAGACCCAACTGACATCTTGGCAACATTCAACTCCGCGCACCAAAATCTACAATTTTCGTTGGAGACCGAAGTGACTAGCCAATTAGGCTTTTTGTATGTACGTTTACGTCACCGTGCTGATGGCTCAATTCAGCAGGCGGTATATCGTAAGGATATTTGGAATGATCAGTAGATTCATTTCACTAGTTTCGTAACACTTGCCTCGAAAAGAAATCTGATCAACTGTTTGACGGGAAGAGCCTTAAGGATTTGCACGGAGTTAGCATTCATATGCACAATATTCATACAGAATGTCTACCCGGAAAGGTTCATAGATAGGGCCATGCAACGGCGGAGTGAAAGAGACCAGCTGTACTCTGTAGAAAAGAAAGCAGTGCATATCGGATTACCATTCAAAGGCGATACTTTAGCCGAAACTATTACACGTAGGCTCGCAAGCGCAGTCAACAGAACATTCTACGCCGCTAAATTACGACTCCACTTTACATCCAATTCGGTTTTGTGGCCACGCCTAAAAGACGAAGTGCCTATTTCTGCAGCCTCCTTTTGTGTATATTCATTTACTTGTTCCTGTGGGACCAGTTATGTTGGCCGCACGACTAGACGCTTATCGGAACGGATCCGGGAACACCATCCAGCTTGGCTCAACAGTGGTATAACGAAGTGTGTCTGTAGTGCCATACTATCACACCTGGTGGATTCAAATCACGCTGTCAACGTAAAGGACACATTTCGTCCAGTCTACTGAGCTGAGGCCATCCGGTCGACAGCAGTGAAGAGTAGGATTCTGTCTACAGCAGAGGCTATTGTGATACGAATGTATGACCCACCCCTGTGCGCTTAGAAACGTTTTGTTCGGGCTCTGGATATGCTCTGGCCAACCCCCCTACCACCACCCGGTTAGCCTGTTAGGACCCATTGCTCAAGTGGGTACTTGATAGCAGTGTGACATTGAACTGATTGACCTCATTAACCACGCGTCTCCCGTTTACTTCCCTAACGATTCTCCCGTGAAATGTGTGATATAAATGGGATGTATTTAGCCTGATGATGAATCACTGAAAACGAGCTTGTTCGCTACACATTGCTTTTCATGACTACGCTGGGAAATTTTACGAGAACCTTATTATAGTTGGAGTAACCACGACACTGGATCGATGAATGTTTTCGTTACTGATACCGCCTGTATTTAATCGTCGTCTTTTACGAGGTTCATGTTTAATTCTGTTTTGTGGCTTGATTACACCTTTTCCCATATTTACTCAAGATGCGTTTGTGAAAAGCTGAAAACCCGCTTCTCGTCACGGCATAAAGCCGATCTAGCTATCTGCATTTAAAGGAGCCAGCAGTTTCAGTATCGGCTGCGTCTCACGCTCATTTTGAGAATCACTCAGTGGTGAACCCTTCAGGGTGTCATCACCACTGTGCAGACGCTTCTCCATAATTCTTTTTACAGAGGCTTATTGTACGGTTTTGGTAAACGAATTTGTGTGATTTTGTTGCGCAAATGACAAACGTCTACATTTTTATCGACCAACAAAAGATCTTGTTGGTTTCAATCTTATTAGATCGTACTCCTTATTGCGTACGTGATCGTTTGACCCAAAATCGAGAAGTAGAATAGAAGTGGCAACAATTTATTGAAAAAACGAATCAAAATTAAGCCACAGAGGCTTTAAGTTTACAGGACGAAACGATTACCACATATGGCCGGCAAGACGCGAAGCAAATCAAATGGGATGATTGCACATGACAGTCAGACACAAAGCGAATCAAATGGGCGATCATGTTAGATAGCCAGAGCGTTAGAAAATACGACCGTGTCATTCACACTGAGCAGATTGATCGGTGTGGCGTGATGCCACCTTGTTGCTTCATTAGGAGATATTCCTGTTGACAAGTGGGGACCTAATATTGAGTTGAAGGTAAACACGTGAAAATTGAAATTGAATGTAGGAGATTTTAAGTCTATTTCAAATAAATGACAAAGCCTTACTAGATTCGTAGATCCTCAACTTATTGAGTTCCACGCACACATCTCGGTAGCTTGTGACAACTCGTGTGATTACAGAATGTTGATTCCCACCGATTGCTTGCTAACGGTCAGGTGCTCTGGGAGTTCATGATATTAAAACGGACTTGTATTTTCAGTTAGATCAATTTGCGTCACTTACGTCAGGACATTTTTCGTTATTCGAAAGTGAATATTCAGCGTCTATCGCCGGTAAACAGTAACTAGTTCATGACTACTTGCACCGGACTTCATGAGAACTAACGTTAAGAAAAAACAGAACAAAAAACCAACTGCCATTAGAGTTTTTAACTGGACTTAGCTGAATTTTAGACGCAGATTGAAACAGATTTGCAGTACCTGTGATGGAAGTCTTTCGAAAACTCTAATGTTTGCCTAAACCCGTCCGCAACGTGGTTTTTTATATTATGTCGGAACATAACGTCTTCTTCTTCATCCAGCCGTTAGAATGAAATATTGTATAGAAAAGCATAATGTCTCATTTTTATGGAGGTTGGGTGAAAGAATCCTAGAGCTTGCAGTTATTTTTTGGTTCTATAGGTTATGAATGCACAGTAGTTTCACATGAACATTTTGTTTAACCAGTCGTAATAGTTTAACTCCGAAAAGTGTTATAGGCTTTTAAGTTTCTGAGCTC
The DNA here is from genome assembly GCA_008508345.1 of Paragonimus westermani. Taxonomy (NCBI): domain Eukaryota; kingdom Metazoa; phylum Platyhelminthes; class Trematoda; order Plagiorchiida; family Troglotrematidae; genus Paragonimus; species Paragonimus westermani. The sequence goes on from QNGE01001718.1 coordinate 56,141, forward strand.
AACGACGATGTATTTCAAACTTGTTACTAGTTACCTTCTGATATTTCTCCCAATAGCAATGTGTAATAAAACTGTTTATTTTGTAATGTTCACTTAAATGCCACTAGTTTTGAGTCCGCATCACAATAACCTTGAGATACTATTAACCTACATTAGTGACTTTCGCGATCACATGATCAATCTCTTAATCCAGGTACAGAACAGATCAGTTGACAATGTTGTAAACAGATTCGATCGCGAACTCACTGAATAAGTTTATTTTTTGTTGAATGGCATGGAAAATTCAATGATTTAAGACATGCGTATAATATGATGCTACCGGTAGAATCTAAAGTTGAAAGTTTTCTAGGGAAAAAATAACTGTAAACAACCGCACTTCCAAATCACTCCGTAAATGGATAGTTTTGCAAAGCACCTTTCGCCACTCATAATCATGGGAAGCTCACACATGGAACAGTTAGCATCACTCACGCAGCGGAAGTTGTAAACGTGCAAGCACCTTAAGAGGATATTACCGTCAAACAGCGTACATCCAATAATTACAAGAAGGTATTGTGGTAAATGGCATAACATTTAATGCAACTTGGTGTGAATATTTTTCAAGTTTTCTGTTGCTCACTGTGGAGAAAAACGAACGATGAACACGGATTCTTAAGGAATACTCCAAATAATTAAGGTGTACTGTTTCGTAAGGTATCTTAAAATTTAATCTGCATGAGAACGTCAATCGATGACTTCACGCAGTAAATATAACTATAGGCCACTGATTAAAACACTGTTCACCTAGTTTAAGTTTGAAAAATTCATAGTTTTGCGTTCAAATGTCGAGTTCGAATACCTATAAACTTTTTTGAATCCAGTTCGTTACTATTGATTGAAGTTGGTATGTTATTAATCTCGTCCGATTTCGTGTGTGAAATAGGAAACGAACAGTTTATAGCTCTCAAAATCCAACAGTGAATTTCTGCTAGTAATTTGTACCCAGTGCGATCTATATGACTTTGGAAACATAATGACTTCTGTAAACTAGCATAAAGACACCGCAAAATGTAAAGCCTGCGTGTATAATGTGAATAAATTAAATGTTTGCGTACCCGTATCAGAACAAACTATACACTCAAACAATAGCTAGAATCTGTGACAGACTTAAAAATGTTTGGTTCAAAAGGCTACAAAACTAGGAATTCGATCTGATGAGAAGTTGAAACAACTCTGTGGCCAGATAAAAGCTATGACATGTGACATTTGTTTATGACGTTTGCGTGAGTCAAAAGTACACGATACACAATTGTTGTTATTCTCATTGCGTTCGATCTACTTGTGTGGTCAACTTTCTCTATGTGACTCGCATGGTTTTCCCTTGTTGACCAAATCATTTTTCCAGTTCTTTTTCTCATGCCATGTTCGCCACCTGACCGCCCTCTGTTAGACGCAGACTCACAATGTTCTGAGTGAAATTTTTTAATCAAAGTTTCGTAGCTTGGTAAAATTAATTTTTATCGACCTGTATTTCAAAGGTAACAATAAGATATCGTGTGTCAAGTTCAGTGAACTGTCTTTTTGTTTGAAACGTTCCTTGAAGCGGGCATTTTGAGGCTAACTCATATTGCGTATGCCAATTTTGTTTGCTTATTGGCAGCACTGTACACGCGGAAGCGAAGTTTTTTCGATCTAAAAAATGTGCAAGAACCCTAACATAAATGGGATAATGTACGGATCACGCGAATAGGCCGTAGCCGACAGTTGATTGCAGTCTTCCAACCTCATCCGTCAGACTACCTTTTTTCCACTGGGTCATCGTGAATTCGATCACAGCTCGCTTTTCGAAGCCACCATCTCTGTCCAGAGTGCCTGAACTATGTTTCCAATATCCTGTGCATAGTGATCAAAAAGGTGGTTATTGGTACCCATTGTTTTGTTCGCTTAGCTCAATTTTGCTCCCATGATACAGAAGTTACGTTCCAATTTCCCACGTTAACTGTCATATAAAATTGATAGACAACAGCGAAAAATTGACGCAAACCGTTTTCACACTGTTCGCTTCAAACTTGTATAATCAATTTGCGTGTTTGATGATTGCGTAATATCTCATTTAAGCATATTAGCCAAGATGGTAGTGAGAGCCTGTGATATTGCTAACTGTTTTACTGTCGATATAATTGATGGAAAACTTAACTGACTATGGCCCTTATTCCATTGAGTTCTGCGATACGTGCTCAGGATGTAAGTGCCCTGTCTGATTTGGCTTGGATCGCATCGAACAATGCGGTATGGGAATCTAGTGGCACCCGAGCTATTTTCTGAACTGATCAGACAAGTTCACTGCAGAAAAGAACAGACTGTGGAAAATCAATTAGGTGTTTGCTGTACATCAGATGCGGTTGCATAAGACGCAGAAAACAAACTACAGTACCTAGGTGACTAACTTCAGTGAAGATGCCAGTAACTTCAAGCTGTGGCGTCATGTCGCACACAGATATGTGTCAGTAGTTGTGGCGAGCATGAGGGCTAAGTCATTAAAAGGCATTAATTAATTCCATGGTCTTGGTTACGCAAACCTTGACATTTTTGCAACCATGTCTAGTCCCTGTTTGTCCTTATCTGCGTCAAGAATATATAAGTTGACTGTTTAACGTTTGCGACTATTGAAAGTAAACCAAATGTTAACATATCTTAATATGTCTTCATTCTACTCTCATGCAAAATCCGATGAGAATAAAGTGCCAGCTGTAATTAAATAAGCACAGACACACAGAAGTCAGATCAGGAAACAATATTCTGCCAAGAAAACAGTATGGCACAATACGTAAGTGACATGAACGCCCACAGTACGTCCGAGCAATGCCAGAGGGATGGTGACAGAAGAAGCTCACATGTAAGAACTTTTACAGTTAGCGTTCTATGTATTTAGGTTGTTGTGACGTCTAACAGGTTGCTCTGTCTCGTCGATTCACATTTGTTTTTGCTACGTAGGCGGACGTCTGAGCGAAACAAGGGTGAAATCGACCTTGTACGCTGGCGTGCAGAATGCGAATGTCTGCCGTGTGATTAGGCTTCGGTTAGCCAAGTGATCAATCAGTTTCAAATAACTCAACCTGAGTAGTAACGTACCCACTACGATTTGCATTACTTTTAACCAAGGTCCAATTGATATTCATCCATCTGTTGTTGACTTATTTGTTTGCCTAGCATGTTTGCACGTTTCGAGTTCAAGTTTGCTCACACAAACATTAGCGCATTTCACTGTTACCCTGACCAACAGATGAAAAATATAAACTATCTGTTAGTTTTCGCAGCTGTATTGAAAACTGGACACCATTTGCGATCGATTACCGTGTTAGTAATCGATTAAACTATTTGGATAGCTGCATTCTACAAATAGTCTTACACACCACTTTCATTTTTACGACAACTTAGCAGTGTCGTATATGATCGTCCGAACCAGAAGTTGCATTTTGGTTCTCTTGATTATGAGGTGTCCGTAATAGCTACTACCAGACCAGTTTCCAGCTGAGTGTACCCTATTCAGCTTACCAAACATTTCAGTCGTAAGTCTGTACGAAAACAACATGCCTCAGTATGCACCGCTTCTGTACGGAGTGATTTCCGCAGTATATTAGGTATGCACAAAACGTCGTGCATTGAAGACATTGCATACTGTCGGCTGGTTTAGGCATATGAATACAAGCGCGATCAACACATTCTGTTCCACCAGGTGTAGCGTAAAAGGCCTGCGCAACGCCAGCGACTGACCAGGATAACTGTATGGAAGACAGTGGGTGAAGTAGCATTCGATATGTGATCAGAGCAGTTACTGAGTAAGTCCGTTTGTTTATTTATTAGTATGAACTGAATGCTACTCACAAATGATTGCAGATTTCACATTCTGATGGAAGTTTCAACAAGCCCCTACGGAAACGAACCACCAGACTCGAGTTTTGTTCTTGCTAGTCTTCGGCATTACAGAATATCGGCGTCAAGAGCGACGCTTACACCCCGAACACATTTCCATAAGACAACACTATTGACCATCTCTCCACTAACTTCTCGTTAAATACGATCAGATTACCATCCATTTTCACATTTTTGTAATTATCAGGCTGCACGATCGTCTCCGTTGGAGACAGTTACTGTCTGTTAGCTCAGACGATAACTCCGTGATCAGGACATTTCTTCAAGCTGTAGTTACAAGGCTCGTTTAACATGCTGACCGATGTTTTGATTACTGATTAGTATTAGGAAATTTAGGTCAACTGACATGAATGTGACCTTGTGCAACATCCATCCTGAGTGAACAATGAAATCACCACGATAATCATCAGTGTGACCAGAACACACTCTTTCGGTTCGAAGTGTACTCCTTTGCCTAGTCATCGAATTTTGGCTATAGCTGAACGACAGTCAGCTTCATAACCTCTGCCCCCATGTACCCTTCGGGACTTGTAAAATGAATGACTTATTACCCACAACTTCATACTTCAAACTTTCAAGGTTTCAACTATATTTTGCTTATGAAAAATCGGGGCGTTAGTTCATTCCTAAACTACGACTTGTGCGACTTCCGGGACAAACTCAGTAGTTAATAAACGTGATTTTGTTCTGTTTGCCCACTTTAATTGTCACAAATTCAAGTTGATGTTCGTTAACGACAGACAACCATTTGGCTGCCGAATGAAATGTGAAAATGTAAAACAGTGACGTCACGTGGTTGGCGAAATTGTGACTCCACGTTATAAGCTGTATGAAGTGGCTCAGTGGTAATGTTTCTCGTAGATTCGTGTTTGTCGCACATATTCAACTTCCTGTCATGGTTGACGCATGGCGGAGAAACATCGTCATCTGGTTCCTTCACGTTAGTTTATGGGTTTTCCCAGGAGTGCAGACAGCTACAAAATCAGGTATCCGAACCGAAGGGTTTACTTAACGGGCACGTCTTCCAACCGAGTCGGGTGAGCAAACAGGCGCAACACACCGCTGAAACCAAAGCTGGAGCAGCTGACTTTGAGTGGGATGGTGTGCATGCATTTTTAGTAGGTTCGCTCGGCGCCATCGACCGAATGCTTTGGCGAACGCGGCCCACAATAGATAAGGCCTGGCTATTCACACACGTCTCTGTAACCGCTTCAGCGCTTGAAAGGCAACGCTGAACTGGATACCAGCATGCACCGGTCAGTGTCACTGGATAAAGTAAAACCATGACATTTCCCTGACGGAACACTTCCCGAAATGGCTGAAACAACTGGTCAGACAACAGTCTCATCGATTGCTAAACACCTCATGGTAACCAGTCATCAGGTTTACCCACTTAGCTCGTTCAAAATATTGTTACGCAAGCAGAACCCGAAGCTACCGGTCCTTACCGAAGTTATGTTGATCAAACCTCGCTTATGTGCACAAAAGTGGTTGAAACAACCCTTCGGGTTACCGTGGTGTTGATGACGTAATACGTGGTGTGAACATATAAGTGTCCGTACCCTGCCTATCACTAGTTATCTGTATACATAGCCTGCATGTTTTACGTGTGCGACTGATTAGAGTAAACGAAAGTTCACCATATCGCAGCATGATCTCCTTCTTGCACTTACGACGTTTTCAAAGGGAATTCATCGTTTCAGGTTACTTTAACCAAACGATAGGTAAAAAGCTGCATTCATGAACGAAACAGATCTATGGATCACCAAAAAGACAGACCAAAACTTAGCCATTTTCCCGCAGAATGTGAGGGACGTTCAGGTGTGCTTTTAGGTTTATCACACCATTTGTGGACTCTCACGTGACATCATGTGAAAACAGTGAGTGACCTAGTTACTGAACCGTGTGGTTCCGCGTCCTATCAACATGTCTTGTTTGACCATGTCATCCATGATGAGGACAAATTGTTGCGCTATCTAGATCGATGTGGAGAGGTCATTCAAAAGTGTTGTCTAGGTTGATGCGCTTTGTGCCCTGGGCACTTGCTTCGCCCGGATAAACGATATATCCAGGATTTGAAGGTCGTTTTGTTGGTGTCGACACAAAATATTTGTAACATAGGTTTTATTTAGGTAACTATGACCTACGGTAACATGTTGATACGTGTGAGTAATGGTCAAACTGGTGAAGGATAGTAGGGGGTTCAACGAACCCCTTACAGGTGTCGTGTTTTATTTCTGAATGACTTTCCTAGGACTGCACAGGCCGTAAGTGGAGGTGCTTCTGACGGCGGCTGAGAATCGATACTTTCATTTCACAAAATGACATGCCGGACTTGTGGACCCTAGGGTGACAACTTTGTTCTGTACATCTCTCTGACTCTCGTCATGTAGATTGATATGCGGTCCAACTAGCCTCCGCTCAGTACGGTCTGCGGGACAACAAACGCATACACTTTGATCTGGACGGATCTGCCATTCTGGAACCACCTTGATATTCAGAGAAAAGAGGCTGAAGTGTCTTGAATTCATCTCGTGGAGTAGAATGGAACAGAAGACTTGTGGGAAATCTAGAGCGAGTTATTTAATGAGGGCATAAGCTTATCAAAAGCACAAGATTCAATCTCTGTATAATTTTGCTATTCGAACACTCTGACGAACAAGATCGACTTGACCACATCATCACTGCTTCGGATCACAGGAACCTACTTTAAGGACAGTCACCCTGAAAACTGTACAGTTATCATCACCGCATTGTCAAGTATGGTAGCACCAGTTAATTAAGATAGTCTTGGTTAAGAAATCAAATATTGACGGCTTACCTCGTTCTGCTCGAATACTCCTTATATTCAACTTTCGAAGACAACACCAGATATTATGAGTACTGATTACAAAGCTTATAGTCAGCGCATAACAAGGAGTCGGCGCTGTAGTCCTCATCAGAGATGGGCCATTTCGATCTCAGTAGGTACAATGTCAAAAACATTGACCTCTTCTAAACCAACTCAAGTTGACTGTGCTGGCGAGTAATTATCCTTCCGTTTACATTGCTGAAAATATGGTATTTATTTACCGGGCGCAGTGACAGACTTTCACGCAAGCGCAACCATAGGATAGCAAAAAGAGCTTTTAGTCAGCGGACACCTAAAAGAAACAACTTCGCATTTTTTCGACTCTGGCTTACGTTGGTTGACGGGTGCTACCTGGCGCCGTTCACGTCTAATCTGTACAGGCTGGAAGTTGGAAATCAATCAGTCTACCTTTTGAACAAAACATTTATTTGCAAGGATCCGGTGTCAAAGAAAATTCTTTCAAAGAGAAAATCATTAGCTCGACCTTGAAACGGTGAGACCGTCATGCACAGAAAACCTGCTACGAGAGAACAGTTTATCAACAATGCTAAGATGTACTCATGTAGGCAAAAACCTTTAGGGTACAATCAAATGATCGCCTGCGAATCAGTCACATTGCTTCACTATGTGTTTGCATACTGGTTTATCTGTATGGGAGCGGTTTGTGCGCGTTGCCTTGTCATCCGTTTTCAAATGTGATGATATCTGACATAGCATATTCCTCTGACGGCCACCCGCAAGTTGGAGATTTTGAAGTTCTTGCAAATTGATGGTCAAAATGCAGGTGAAATTTGGAGTCTCCCGGCTGTGACAACCATTGGATAATATTGTGGTGCATGCGCGTAGTGTGTAATCTTCAGTCCTAAAAACGTGATGTGCGGATTCTCAGAATGGAAGTCGCACTTGTATGATTTCTTGTGCAAAACTGACTGACCAATTCGTTTTTACATTTGTACATATTAGCAACGTTGTTATCATTGTTACTGATATCGATTGACTGTATATCCTGGTTTGAATGCATCTTAGTAACCTACACGGCAGTTAACTCAGACAGACAAAATTTCAACGCGTAGGTCAAAGTGTTTAACGACTTACTGGGACACAGAAGCTAGGGAATTTTATGAGTCGATCAGCAAACTCGTTTGAATTTGCTTAGAAAGTCACGGAACCCAGGTGATTTTAGTTGATCAGAGGCTGCGACCGAACTGTCACTAGATGAACATTGCTAACTCTGAGGTTTCAGAAACTGATTTCGTCAAACTATGTGTAAATTGAATGCAACCAGTGTCGACTGGAGGTATTAAATAATCTTATAGTTAATTCGAAACTGTCACACAGCACTATAGCTACAAAAAATTGAATGTCTTTCTACCCTCTGCCGACTGTGTAAATGAGGTGAATTCACCATTTTAACATAACTATTTATACGGGATTCGAATTTCAGGATGTTAGCGTTTTTTCTAACAACCAAGGAAACAAATCAATCGTTCTCGGCAGAAGTATCCTTCATGACCTTAAGCCAAGAACATTCATGTTGTGCATCGTCTCTAAGGAGCTAGGAAGTCTTCTCGAGATTAAGTCACCTGACCCTGATTATATTTCTCCGTTGGTGTTCCAAAGCTACCCAGAAGGCTGACAGAGTCACTGATTGTATTGTTCAATCCATTGATATATTGGAATAAACATCCGGGGATGTGGAAGGTCCACACCGCAGCCACTATTACGAATAGAATGATAATGAGCCTGCTAGTTTTAGCCCTGCTGTCTTAAAATGGCCCTCCACACCTAGCTAACGTGCTGGAAGCCACTCAGCAATGGACCATAACTATTAATGGTGATAAGTTGATAGTTAGTACAGCCTAGTACAACCACCAGTGTTTCATAGCTTGCTCACTCAGAAAGATTACTTAAGTTGGTTCAGTTATGCAGGTACTGGTGGCATCTCAGACGGCCTATCTTTCTAACCTGTGGATTGTTGGTGCAACGATATTTCGTTAAGCATATTCGAAACACGGTCTTCCAGGTCGCTCACTGAAGCTATGGTATCACACCAATCGCTTGAAGTACGATCAACATTCTTTCAGTGCTAAGGCAACTTCAACCTGAAATGCTTCGACGATTTCTACCCCAGCAGCGTCATTCATGTAGTATTTTAAACGATGAACTGATGCACACATTTGGAGAACTAGTCCGAGTCTTCAGACAACTTCTAATTGGTGTCGTATTTCTAACACCTACGCCAACTAATCAGTGTTTGTTTAAATGAGTTTGCCGCGTGCTTGATTGACATATTCTGGTTACCCTCTTCTTTCTACAATCTAACCTACTGTTACCTAATTTTGATGCATGCTTCCATGATACCTTTAACTTCGGAGGCGAAACTCAACGTCTTCTTCTTGTTTGCTCTTTATACCTTTCTTTATGTTCTCCTTACCTTCAACACAGGATCAGGTGTTCATTGGCTCTGTAACCTTCCTCGCATCTTTAAAATTCTAATGAATCTACTGAGATGGTTGGTCTGGTATGACACTCCAAGAATTGTAATCTGATAATTGGCGACATGCGACAATTTTAAACTTCACTATACGATCACAAATGGCAGAAGCACTTTGTAATGCAAGTCACTGGTGGCTACGATTACGTATGGTCCACAACACAGTGAATCACAATGACCGATTTGGTCATGATACGGTACACGAAAGCCAACTTGTACCGACGATTAAAACGCATCACGATGCTGGCCGCTTAACTAAACACACTCAACTCCTTGACTATGATCACATGCAGTTTCTGTGGGATTACTTTCGACGAATTATTCTCAAACTCATTGAACTGCTCAAATTTTAACATCCGACAGTAGTGCGTGAAGAGGTACAGTGGCAGAAAACAGAACCACTTCGCATAAACTGTCAACTACTTGCCTAATAGGGTTGGTGAAGTAAACCTTGACAGGGCGTGATGAACTTGACTTTAAAGCAAATTAACGAAAACCACTGCCGTTCACAGAAGAAATTAATGTTAATTATGGTGAATACTATGATGTAGTATGTAACTAAATGAATTATTGGTGAGTACGCAGGTTTGTGTGAAAATCTTCTATTAGGAGAATCACCAACATTTAGGGATGGTCCCAGACATGACTGAGAACGAGAAACAGGTACTAGTACAGGAAGGTACAACAATTCAAAATTTGATGCCCCACAAATTTGAGGTCGTATATCCTAGTCGGCTAATGTCATTATTTCATCCAAGAACGCCCATAAGAGTTATTGCTTCCAGTACCATGGATATGCTGGGTTTAGTCACAAAAATCATGTAACGAAACCGCCTGTTTTGCGTATTACATCATAGTGGCAAATGTAACACAGATTTGTGTGTTCGTAAGCAGTGCTATTTAGTGTATCACTTCATGTAACTTTATTTATATACAAGAAGCCTAGTTACATAACATCAGTTATGTGGTTTGTACAAAGCTTACTAGAAAGTCATCATCCGTGCGCAATTTCTATCAGTCAACCTAGCAGGACATATGGAATGTAAACCAAACTATTTTATAGTATCGCCCTTCTCTACAAAGTGAAATGTTTCTGATTCACCTGTAAACTGGTTAGCCCATCTATCAATATACCGCACATTTGACTGTATACCATCGCAGTTTCTACCTGCGGTGCCATCCAGTTTTATCAAATGGCTTTGTGGATTTCAGTGCCTGAAATGTGCATAAATTCAAAGACGAGCCCTACACCTGTTTAACGGTGTCAAATTCGTGTCAGAATGTTAGGCTTTACATAGGCTGCCGAGCGAAGAATGGGTTAACCGGTGATTAGCTCGTCCAAAAGAGATATCACGAAGGCACCACTGCAATCTGTGTCCTAAAACACGAGCACTTTCCTCCGTATCGATCGTCTTATATGCATACGGGCTGTATTTGCTTTATTGGTTGCATCAAAGCATTCAATGACCGGGTGGGGTATTTCGGATCCCGTTGGACAAAAACAAATCATGTATGTATTTATCCTGGAGGTGTAGAGATTGCATTTTTGTACATTACTACCGACCGGTCATGTGAATTCTTTTCTACATGCTGTTGTTAGGCCACGCGGCGTACGTTTGCGTTGTCGAAAAACGTTATGCATCTGCCCAAATCACGAATCGAGGTCGGTGAGGATCATGTCTTCTCATGCCCGGTCCTCCCTAAGTAAGCTGTTTTAATCGGTTGAAGTTAGCAGTGCGATTGTGTTTATTCTCCCTTCGAGATGATCGAGCCGGCTGAACACCATTCATAAAAGGTTTTGGTTAAGCGTCTGAGTATAATCATTCCATATTGTCTACTGGGAGGTTACTGAAGTTTGGCTAACATGCCGGTCTCACAAATATGAAAGCCGGAGTGTAAATTCCGGTCTGGACGAGGAGTAACATTAGTGATGAGCTGTACTGAGAGCCGGACCGGAGTCTACTGCTTTCTTTGAAGTCAGCTGGCTGATAAGCTGAATGCGAATGCTGCGATCAGATGTGGTTGCTGTTCAACTTGAAGGAATATACTTGTCCCTGTCCAGTTGTTGCCGACCCTTTATAACGATTGCACACCAGAAGTGATGTTTGCATTGAGTATTATGTAACCCAAAGTCAAATCGCCCAACGAAATGTGACGATTAGCTTAAGTATAACTTCAAAATAGCCGTGTTTTCCCAAGTATGCACGTACTCGGCCTTGGATTTGTTCGATAAACATAGGCCACAATGAATGTGATGAACGCGATCTTTCTTGAGAACTTCGCTAATAAGCAATCAACCCGAACCCGAAGTAAGGTTAGCACATGAACTTACTGTTTGTCTGGAGTTCTTTCATCAGTCGAGCCCGACTAAAAACTCATCATGAAGGTGCAAACCAGCAGTACGACCTTGATGCGTCCTTGACTCCCATAATCCGAACCTTGCTGCCTATCACATTTGTATGTCAAATGACTTGTCTGTAATAATCAGATTTGCTTCATGCTGTCTGCCGCTTTCAAAGTTTGCTTACTTTAAAGTCATTCGCACCCCTTTGACTTACTGAAAATGTTTCCACTGAATCGAAGTTAGATGAGCATACTTTGTGTCACTGGATAGATGACATAGCAACAGCAGCGGATCTGTTTGACCTTTAAACGATCTCCGGACCGAGAGTGGGCTAGTATCGACCATTTTCACTTTCTAAGAGGACAAAGTCTTGGGAATTTGTTGGCAAATAGCTGGTTCAGCCGGTTTTACCGAACTGTGGCTAGATTGTTTGGCTAACTTTAAATAAAACAGCCGCAAAATATCACAGTTCAGTTGCGACAGGGACTTTGTTCTACGCACTACACGATAAGGCGTGTTTCACAATGAATACTTCAGTGTTCCAGCGTTAAGGCCGAACGAGATAACATCTTTCTCATGTGTTTTGACAAATCTGGTTCTAACACGAACATCAGTTGAAACACTTCGGATGAACTCGTTAGTCAGATGTTTATACCTTTCATTTAACCAATAAGCTCTGGACTCTTTAATCACGTGAGTTGCAGCTAACGCACACACTCTTGAGAGAGATAGCAACCAGAGTTTATTTTGATAACAGAATGAGTGCTTTTAATAGTTGACCAACCACTGACGACAGTGTGTTGAATCACAAACGCACCAACTAACCTTTAATCAATAAACGGTTTTTTACTCGGTCATAATACATTTCAGAAAGCAGAAAACAAGCGCGGCTTTTCTACTGACTAGGTAAGTTGGACGTCTGTCCTACATATCTGTTGTACCGGTATGCCATAACTTCCAAACTGTCGAAGATGATGTTGCTTTAAGCAAGTCCTTCTGAAGTGAACACAAAATCCGTTTGTTCGTTTACAACTTTTTACACATTTGCGCCCTATTTCAATCAACCATTTCAGGCAATTACGTTTTAATCAAATATTCTCTAAATTGAACTAGAAGGATTTTTGTTTACCACGACTAACGGAGAACAAACGTCAGAATTATGTAGCTATTCCCGGTTGTTTTTGTGTCTGTTGAGTTTAGGAATGTTCAGAATGGATCTGTTGATATCTCCCTACAATTTAGCAACTTGGATTTTCGTAATAATGTAAATGTTGTCCGTAGGCTTCCAACTAATTTATAAAGTTTTTCGGTAGAATTCACTGAATACTTCATAATGATCGAACACAATTTGTTGTCATGCCTGTTCTACAAAACTTAATGTTGTGTACTAAGAGCGAACGACTGTGTAAACTTGAAGAAGCGTAGTTGGCAGTGATACATATGCACCCGTATGACGAGCCACATAAAATCGTGCACTGTTGTGAACACTGGCTGGGAAATAGAGTCACTAATTGCGGATCGCGCTAACGGAGTGTAACCTTACAAGATAATGGAACAGCACTGACAGAAGGACATTAAGATGTTTATGGTTTACTATAGCGTTCTGTTTAATAGCTAGTGTTGCTGTTGTGGTGGTTTCTGGAGTCCAGTCTGGTTATGAAAACTATTTGAATAACAAACTTATTTAAGTTAAAGCAGTTTCCACCATGTTTTTAAATAGACTGTGTACGTTATTTTGGATAGCTGTCAAATAGTTTGCTGCTCGGAACAAAGTAGACCGGGTTAATTGACGATGAATTCACACATTAGACCAGATTTTCCGTTACACAGCTATTCACCACTCGGGCGCCGCCTTTTGATTCTCGATCTTTGGACACCTTCACCAGTATTAACACAAGGAAACCAGTTAGTTATCTTGACAAGGGTTTAATTTCCTCACCTGGAAAAATTCCAGTTTCTCTGTTTCTACTGTCGCGATTGCTGCTGGACTTTCAAATTGGAGCTCCCCTGTAATATCTCAAACCTTGATCACAACCCGGTGTATTTTTTATACACACAGGCTCACACATGCCGAACTGTGCATGGTTTTAGTTTAATGAGTTTTGCCAACAAGGGCACTGTGTCAACCGTTTGAATTAGCGTCTACATGATCGCTCAGGATTAGGCGAGAATCAGGGGGGTACCCGTGCATCCACCAGCTAAACTTCCGTACGATTCACTCGGTTTGCTACTCGGGAAACCACCTGACCCTGCAGATAGGCCTGATAGGCTGATCGTGGAATCATGCTGGAGAGAGCGCCACCATCCAGTGGTTTTTTGTAGGCTGATAAAAGATGGTGCATAACTCGGCCAGATGAAATGCAAACTTGTGTGAAAAAGATATCGTACAGAACCGAAGCAGCGTTTAACACTGGAACAGCAAAACAACGAAGACAGTGAGTAATCGTTTATTGCTTTTTTTATCAGATCGATGCAGTTATACATGTTCACCGAACGTAAAACAATATTTTACTTGCCAACAGAGACTAGATAAAGCCTCATTTGTCCATGTAACTGTTGCGCAATTGAACAGGTGGAAAGAGTAATTACGTAAGTTGCGAGCAACTAGTTTTGGAGATGAGCGATTTGTGATTCCCCAAATTGGCTGTCACAAACCTGAACTTCGAAAATTGGTTACGCTTACTGCAGTGAGGATGAGCGATCGCCCAATACTACTCACACCACAACTGTTCACTAGTGAGGCAGCAGCATGGAGTTTGACGGTAAAGTACCCCCGGGGAAAATACAAGAAGCATTGAAGTATAGCGTCGCATGAAATGGTTTTTGGTACATAAAGGAACTGAGCATTGTCACCCACAGCAACCGTGAGGTTCTGAGACCAGTGTCGTGCGCAGATGAGTGTTTTAGTCAGTGTGAATTGTTCTGAGTCCTGGTCAAAATGTGACAGGGCTCTTTACAACGCTAACCGCAAGGACACGGCGTAAACAAAAGCGTCTCCCCCTGGTGTAAGCCTGGCGCCCTTGAGCCGCCTCACTGCCACCTGACAGTCGGTTGAGCTGTTGAATCCGGCTATCAGCGCCTCCTTCACGCCCGCCCACCCCAGCTTCGTAGGGTCCCTTCACGTTGCATTCAGCACCACCTTCGCCCTATCCTTGTGCGTCTACTGTCTTGGCTTACAACACTACGATTTTTTGGAGTTTTAAATACGACAACTTCCAGAAGTCATATCTTATGGTGTAGCATCGTGCAATAAGCAAAGTATGTATGTGGCGTCCTCTACCATACGCAAATGGTGTAGAGTTGTCACTATGAGTCTGAGTAATGACCTATGTCTATATCGCAAAGTTTTCCGGAGGTTGTAGCTGTAAACGTCAACTACGTCTAAGTTAGATTCAAGGGTCTCATCTTTCGTCCAGTGTTTGAATCGTGTTTTAACAAGAGTTTCTCTCTAGTGGTAGAACACAGATTATCTTTCGGCTTACAATAGGCGATAATGAGTACCTCACTCATCAAAGTAGGCCAATCCCCCCACGTACAAAAACCTGGTGTGGAACTGGTTATCTTTAGTACCTGTAAAATGAATACCGTAGTACGCTGTGTTTATTTCGATTTTACAAAAATGAAGTGGTTTCGTCAGTCGTATTCATTTCTCCGGTTTGATAAACTGTGCTACGGATTTATGGTTTAAATGCGTAATACTTAAATGTAGGATCCCGGATCTATTACACTAAGGACGCCTGACAGTGGGGAATCCGATAACCACTAACCAAATTTGGTACCACGAATTCAACCCTATTCAGTACCTTGTAACCGGTTAGAGGTGTACATAGTTTCACAAACGTGGTTAGTTTCTATCGTTCACAAGTCACCGATGAACTACACATGCACGTTCCACAAGGTGTGCGCCGTCAGTTAATCAATGCAACCTGTGTGCTCAGACGTCCTTCAGCCGTGTCCACCATGCTAAACTAACAGGAGTCCGATCCAACACAGACTTTTAAACCTTTTTTTTGCAACAACTGGACGTCATTAAGACGCTGTAGATAAGACACCTTAGTAAAGCCGACAAGCAGCATCGTTGTTCTCACTGATACTTCATCAAGGATGTTATTAACTGACGAGACTGTGCTACTCAAGTTGGTGAAATGGTCCACAGTGTCGAACGGACTGTCTAGTAAAAGGAAGTGGAAATACAGTTATCACAATCTTAGAGTAACACTTTGTGTTTTAATGGTTCGAGTCGCACTCTACATAAACAGTCCGGTCACTAAACCTACTCGGTGTGATGTGCGTTACTTCAGTGGAGGGGATGAGCAGTGGTACACATATTCTATGTTAATCAAATCAGTGTTCGAAAGAAACTTCATGACAGAATCGCTAGGATCGTTAAACGTATCTGATAGGATGATTTTAATAAAACGGTGAGCGGTAGTGTTGGACTTCAGCATCTCGAGCAAACACCGCAGGTAGTGGTCAGGCAACCGGACGGATGTATGTAAACTATCATCCGACAGAGCAACATATTTCTGTGGAACTTGAGAGAGGAAAGTAGCTTCAGAGTACACTGTGGGCAACCGAGTCGATTTTAGGTTTGTCGCTTAAAAAAGCCACAACCATTGTTTGTCTGTACACTTGTCCATACTCTATGACCGTTTTTGGCACAAATTTGTGACGACCATACCTACGGCTGGGTTGCAGTCCTGTTGGTTCCCCACTAGTTTTACTTCCCGTGGCTTCGGTGAGCTGGCACGGTATAGGGCCGTCGAGAAATGTGGATGCCGTAAAAACACAGATTTTTGGTCCCCTTTCGGAAAACGAGATTGACTCTAGACGGACATCAATCCCAAGTTCCTGCGCACATCACAGTAAGCATCATTTACGTTATCCGCCCGGTCATCAAGTCTTGCTTGACGGTAAGTATGATCATCATCAGCCTAACCGATTCATCACGAATACACGATAACCGGCACATCGATCGGTGAGTTCCATAGACTTGACGGTCCAAATGAAATTAAATTGTGGATTGCTGAGTTGCGATTACATCTAGGAAAATCGGGTAAGTGAGTGTACTTGTAGAAATTCTTTGCTAACCATAATATTCCCACAACACTTGATCATGGTGTTTCAGCTGACCGGTGGATAAGTTGAATTTTTCTTTAACACGTAAATTGTTGAAAATAAAAACACTCGAACATTTTTTTTAGATTGGTAGGACAGTTCGAAGTAATAATCTTGAAAGATCATCGTCTTATCTTGTCAAGGGTGTTCAGTTCGTACTCGAACATTGTGACTAAAATTTGGCATACTTGGTCACCTGACCCTTATCGCAAAGAACACTTTAGGGAGTACTTCATTTGAAAGAATTTCAGAAAACCGGAATTACTGACCATTTTAAAATGGGGTGCTATAACAAATCTCAGTCGCAGATTCCAAACAGTCAAAATGACTATGTTTAAACACACAATTACGGAACTTTATCTGAGCAGATTAATTTTAATCATTTTCAACTCTTTAAGGCTCATGATAAATGTTCCAACACAGTAATTTACATCGCTTAAAAAGTACTTGAAAAGTACTGTGTAGTGAAGAAGCAAAATTTCAGTAATTCATAATCAGGCTAAATATTTCTCATTTATATCAGACATTTTACAGGAGAATCATGTAGGTAGTAAACGGGGAATGGGTGGTTATGGAGATCCGTTCTTTCTTCTGCTAGGTGCAGCTGGTCCCTTTCAATCCGCTGTTGCATGGCTCTGTCTATAAAATTTTCAAGGTAGCCAAGTTGTATGAATATTTTGCGTATGAATGTCAATTATTCGGTAATAGTGTCATTTGTGTTGATAGCTTAATTCATCGCGCGATGCACAAAAAGTGTACTTGGAATGGTCAGTGCATTCATTTCGGTAGTTTCTTACCACTCCCTATGGAAAGAAATCTAACTGTTTGACGGTCAGATCCATAAGGATTTGCACGGGTGAAGTACTGGCTTCCGTACGTACAATATTCATACAAAATGGCTAACAGGAAAGATTTATAGACAGAGCCACGCAGTAACGGACTAGAAGAGATCAGCTGCGTCTAGCAGAAAGGAAAACCAAACACATCAGATTACCCTTCAATGGCGATACGCTAGCCTAAACTATCAATTGCAGTGCATTTGACAGTAATGCATCTAATACAGCCTTTTCTGTCGTTAAGTTACCTGTCCACTTTACGTCCAATCCGGTCTTGTGCAAACGCCTAGAAGATGAAGTACCTGGTTCTACAGCTTCATTTCTTGTAGATTCACTCATTGGTTCCAGTATTTTGGCCGCACGACCAGCCGTTTATTTGAACGGGTCTGTGAACACCACCCAGCTTGGCTCAACAGCGGAATAACGAAATCTGTCAACATTACCGTACTATCGCGCCTAGTGGATTCGAATTACTCTGTCAGTGTGACGGACGCATTCGCCGAATCTGTCCACAGAAGAAGCTGTCGGAATTCGCCTTGTGCGCCCAGAAACTTTCTGTTCAGACTCTGGATCTACCTTGACCATCCTCCACCCTGTTAACCTGTTATGACTCATTGTTCAAGTGGGCACTTAGTAGCAGTGTGGCACTGAAGTAAATGACCTCATCAGCCACCTGTCCTCCGTTTACTGCGTTAGTGGCTGCTGTAAAATTTGTGATGTAACTATGATATATTTAGCCCGATGATGAATCAATGGTAATGAGCTTGTGTGTTGTACAGTATTTATAAACAACACATAAAACTCAGCAACCGCTTATTTTGTCCATACAGTGCGTTCAGTTCACACTAACTGCCACGCTGTTGTGCAGTACAAAACCGGAAGAAAAATGCACTCACTGAGAACGATTTCAGTGCGAACTTACCATTCTGTTGGAAGCTTGATAACTAGATAGAGAATGTTACGTGACTGAACAGTATGGACTCTGCTGTTCATCAATCGAATTCGGTAACAGTACATATAAAAGTGCACTAAGTTTGACACTGTCCGGGGACAGCACAAATTGTTAGTGAGCACGACTAAGTAAGGATCTATCAACCTAGTTGTCAAATTGATTGCTTTTCTTCAAACGTTATATTATTACCGCTAGTCTGGTGGAATGGATCCCGGTCCAAACAAACAGTGACGACTAAGTAAGTACAGTTTTTGAGATCTACGGTTCGGATGATGAATGAGTATAGTACAACACTATCTTCTTGATGAATTTTGGATGAGTGACTGAACGTAAGTTGCACTTACAGGCGATAGTTATACAGAAAGTCACATAAATGATTGTGATATTTGACAACTCAGTCCATGAAACCGGTGGACGAGCATTGATCCACTTAAATGCGAGGAGCAGTTGTTAGCGGTCTTTAAAACGTTAAGTTCATATATATATATATATATATATATATATATAACGCAGCTTTACTATGGTAATCTTGTTCGTGCTATGGATTGCGGGTTGTATACCTAATCGTACGACAAAAGTATGTTCAGTATGGAGGCTCGGTGATCTTTCGTTGACTGATGGACGTAGAGACTGGAGAGAGTAGGCGTGCAATATCATTTCGATTCAGTGAGCTATGTGCTTGTGTCTGGTCCTTTCAAGTTGGCTGAAAGATAAGCACCAAACCAGACTTTATCTTTGCTCAACAACGCAAGCAATCATTCAGCTATTCGTGGCCTCTAATTCAGTTTATCTAGAGACTCGGTCACCTAGTCACGCTTCTCACGAACCATCGCGTGATTTACTGTGTGACACATATTTCATGTTTCTAGAGAATAAGTTCACTATACGATGTTTTGGTTGGATGTGGTGAGTGGCGTTGAGATAGAAATCAAACCGTCCAATGACATTAGCATCACTGTCCCATAGAAAACAGCGCCCATTACAGTTTATTTCCTTCAACTTTGCAAAATACTTTTTCGCGATTAATGTCTGCAGTCCACTAAATCGACCACATGTTTTCTTCTAGGAATATATTTCCCCACGCTCCTAGTGTGACTTCAATCTGTGTCACTACAAACTGCCTTGAAGAGTACCCCCTAATGTGCTCAATCGATTCAGACTGGCCCCTGCACTACTGCGCATTCCATGGGATCTACGAATCATTAAAAGAAGTACTGGAGCGCAGGGAGGATGTCAATAAACGGGATATGTATGGTACGGTATTTCCCTTTTAGATTAGTGCTTATACAAGGAACAAACACACAGGTATGACAGCTTTGCACATTGCTGTTATGCTTGGGCACAAAGGTACATCGTCATGTTCCATCCTAAATGAACCCACATGCTTCCAGATTGTGCGGAAATGCTTTTGTCCTATGGTGCTTGTGTATCACAAAAATCTTTGGAAGGATGGAATTCGTTATCCGAAGCCATCAGTTACGGAAGTCTCTCATTAAGTTTGTTGTGTTTGATCGTGGATCTTACTGCTTGATAGCAACCAGCCTCTATTGTAAGCTTCGACGACAATTTCTGGACCCTGAAAAACTAGGGGAGTTCCAGACCACCCTCTCATTTATTCCGGATTGTCAGCTAACTCTTGACTGGGAACTGGTCAGCTGGAGTAAGTGTGCTGTTCGGCTAGCTTCAATTTTTTTTGGCAATAGTTTTTGTTCTGAATGCAAAAAATTACGTTCCCCCGAGCTGGCTGTTTAATTTGAAAGAACGTTTTGTCACCATTCCAGATGGTGTGCTCCTATTCACTCTGTGTAATGATACTATGTGTGATACGTAATTATTTACATTCTAGAGGCGCAAGGTTAAACGTCTGAGATGTAAATGTCATCACTGCCTGATTTACGACTCATTCCTGAAATTTTAATGTGTTAGAACCACTTGATTATCGAGTCACCTATTTTTGACTCGGTCAAGCACACTGATCTCAGAGTGAGTTAATTTCATTCGAGGCACTAAACTCTGATATTTATATTGCCTCTACTCCTAGTTAGGCCATGAGCAACCCTTTTTCGCATGCACTCAAATAGTTAGGGAGTTACGTTTACGCTCCTGTGTGTTCAGTTCACTTCTAGTTTCACCAGTGTTAATCTCTGTAGGGTGGTTTTTAATCAAATATGACATACTGTCGCTTTCGAATTTGCCACTGGCCCTCGGCAATGAAAGCATACTGTGTCCGTTAGAAAATATGTTACATGACAACTGAAACACCAGTTTCAATAACATAAGTGAGTAAAAGTTGAGGATTGAAACTGACACGAACATCATCCACAGCTACATGTGATGCATTCAGATACCTCTTCAAATATTAAAACCAACATTTTCATGTATATGGCGGTCCCAACATGTGATCACCAATAGAATTGGTGTACTAATGAGCCAGTTTGTACTTCAGCATTTCCATGTGTACACCTAAATGTTTGCGAGTCCCAGTTAATGTATACTCATTCATTCTCATTGTAAGGGTAAAGTGGTGAATTTTAAAGAAGATATTTCATTCCGGTCAACAGACCAATCGGATTCCGTCATGTAAATCACAACTAAATAACAGGGTGCGGATCATTTTCAGTTGAGTTGTGCGTGTATGAGAGGAAAGCTACGAGGTTCATACGATTACCGTGTGACTCCTTCGGTATGTGCAAACATACTAACCGGTCGTTTACATGCTTATATAACAAATCATTGGCAGATATTATTACTCACAAAGTTGCCCACGGTTTGCTTCTCTGGATTGCAAAGTAACTCGCCTGTTCCCAATTCTCATGACTGCCCACACCTTACAAATGGCAAATTATGCCTGGACTTCAAGGACTGACATGAGGCACTGGACTCTCTATGTCAAGAACGTGTTAACAGCCAATGTTTGTTTGTCGGGGGCTTAGATACAAGTTTCATATGTTCTGTAGAGTGATGTTTACTGGAAGTTGTTGTAGACAAGCCTCGTTACTTTTATTTCCAAGCCACCCTATTTCTACGACGGATTAGACTGTGTGAGAAAATCCTATCGTAATTTATGTCTGCTGACTGTTCCACTAGATCTAATTTAAACTAGGCGATTATATCATTTAAGATTGTGAGAATGGTAGCGTAAGACGGAGTAGCATATTAGGTATGCTGGAAACTACGTACAGTGGAAGTAGGTACCGTCTCCGTGGAGAAGAAAATGGAAGCACTGAAACTGTCATAACAGAACAGGTGTCTATATATTCTGATAGCACAGATCCGCATTGCGAAACGAAATTCCTATCACCTTTACCGGCAAATGATGTTCGAATTTTGGAGAAGAGTGGAAAGGTGGGCGACTGATCGATCGTTACTTGACAAGCAAGAAAAAAGCCCGCTGAAGGTTCTTGCAAAACTACCGCATTGAAACAAATTGTATCGTTTTACTTATTGCAGTCAATCATTTAACTATTCAACCTTGATTTACTGCTCGACACGAATAACACAACAGTGTATGTAGGCACTGACTGTTCAAAATCACACCTTAGAAACTGTATTGTGGTGCTACACGACATGGCGTACTTTAACTCAAGTTCAAAGGGATGTTCGAGTACATGTTACAGCTATCAGGCCGTATTTAACGATTATTATGTGATGGTGACGGATTTTTTGCTTCATAGATCAGCCTTCACAGTTACATAGATATTCATGACCAACTGATCCGAGTACTTCTTAGGCAATCCGTGTAATTGTCGACACAAAGATTGGTCATGTCGAAGGATTGGCAGGAAAATCAGAAACATCTTAATCTACGTTGAACGGGTAAGAAACAATTCGCGTCAGATTAATGTTTAAATTTCATGTGTTCGATGACAGAAGAATTGCGAAACAGAAAGTCAGAGGTTAATGGGCGGAATAGCAACCCACCTACTGCCTATCAAGCTTA
Source organism: Paragonimus westermani (assembly GCA_008508345.1). NCBI lineage: Eukaryota > Metazoa > Platyhelminthes > Trematoda > Plagiorchiida > Troglotrematidae > Paragonimus > Paragonimus westermani. The sequence continues at coordinate 78,588 of QNGE01001718.1, forward strand.
CGACAGTCGCAGTGCAGCATAGAACAAACAGCAGTCGACCAGAGTTAGCAGTGAGGAGTCATTAAGATCTTCAGTTAACAGCAATCATCACATTGTCTGGACAATGATTTCCCGAATGTGCGTGATTAGAGTCGAGCTTTAAACCTGTTTATTCATTCCGATGTACGTTAAAGTCAGTGTCACTGGTAATATATTGTGCCTTTGGATTATCATTGGTTTGTGTGTAAGGATTGATGCGAAATCACTAAACGGAACTGTGCGGACAGTAAGCTACTGAGGTCAGTTATATCTGTCACGCGTAGCTGACAATTATTTTAAGACAATTGAGTGCTCAAAGCACGACCTGGCTTAATGCAGTGGTGTTAACTTATGCAGATAGCGTGATATTGATTCGTCTGGTCTACATAAACCAAATAATCGGCCGTACTCTAAACAATCCAAATTGTTGTCATATCAGTAGGAAAGAACAACTAAAAACTGAGTACGCATATTTACTTTGGACGTTTGTTGTGTTATAAGGCTAGAAGCAACTGATTGCCACAATACAGTTCATGCCTGAAGTTAGGTTCGACGTTGTTGAGAGATCATAACAGCGAACAACGAACTTACAGCCTGAGGGAGTGGGATTGGCGAATTGTAAACGGTGAAGGTTGCACGTGACAGTTTCAACGTGTTTGTCAGCAATCTGCGCTCCAGACCACACCCCGATGCATGACCACTTTCAACAACAGTTATACTGATCAGACCGGGCTAGACTGTACGAGATTTGAGACAATGACCACGTTTTCATTGACAAGCTGGTAACAGTGACCATGATCATTTGTTGATTGTACCGATCAATTGACCCACAGCAATGCGGGTATTGATTTTACCTTGTGTTCTGGGATCCATAAATTTAAAATTTCGCAAACCAAACTGAAGACTGGAGATCATATTTTCCCCGATCTACACTTTCGCGGATTGGAGAGGTCCCGTTAAGTATTTGATGCCAACGTGTTGTCCAGTCAAATACAGTGTTTGCCAGTGGACCAGACTAATGAAATAATGTCAACATCAATCGCAAAAGCTATTCTTTCTTGTATCACTTACATTTAAATGACTTGATTGGCTGATTACGAATGTCACATGACTCACTAGAAAGGATGATTGTGATTCAATGAGACACCCTAGTGTTCAATTAGTGTTTTATTTTGCAACGCGGCCATGTCTCATCGAGTAGCTGAAGCCCCACTGATTGATGAGCTTCTTGCATGTTATCTGTCCCGTTAGTGTTCGGTTTTCATCCCGATAGTAAAAACGTAAAGTTTTTCTGTGAAAATTCATTACAGACATTTCTTGCACACATTAGCATTGATTTCAACAGAAACAGACGTTCAAGCCGAACTGCTGCAATTAATTCTAGAGTCCTTTTTATCAATCAGTCTTCACTTAAACTTTGTGGAAGTCACAGTTTCAGCTTTTGTCATTTACCTGAAGTTTTTAACTACATAACTGTTAAGTGTTAGTACGCAAACGATTTTTTGTTTCCACAGACAACGTTTAATCAATTACTCCAGCAAACTGGCAAACAGTTTAATATGCCTTATCCGTTAAGTAACGGAGTATCATGAACAAAGTATGAGAATCAGATTATTGCTGAGGGCATACAGCGGATAGCTGGACCCAGTGCGTAACATTTTATACTATGTTGGTTGTTAAGCGCAGAGAATCAAGAGCGATTAGTCATGTGACCAAGTCAAACGGTTGTGAATTAGAGAACAATCAGGTGACAAGATGGACCTCCAGAGGTGTTGAGTAGGTAACGGCGGCCATGGTAACGGTAGTGCCTGGGGAAATCTCTTCTGAGCACGCAGCGGAATTCCGATAGCTTCCGTGGTGGCCATGATAAGACATTCAACTCCTTTGGATGGGCTATTCGGCAAGTAGGAAATGAGTTATAAAATCACGTCCGGTGAGACATGGTGTCCTAAGTCTACGAGGTGCTCCAAAATTACACCCGAAATAAACCTCACCTCACCCTTGGCCAGACATGTGGGCTGGAGCCCACGTATTCTCTGAGAAAAGCGCTTGGTTGTGCGACCGACTTAATCGTCTCCACAGAAACGCGTGGAAGAGTGAACACAAAACGATTTCACGCATTTAGCAATCTATCTTTGAGTTTTACGTGGACCACCAGATTGGATCTGAGGGAGACTGGTATGTGTGCTGCACAGTAGGTGTCCACAGAATGTGTCGATAGAAGACGAGTTTAGTTGGAATTGGTGTCTTACAATACGTAGTGTTCGCTAACTAGTATCCCTTTATTGGAACATTAAATTTTGCCGTGCTTCGACCTCCAATGTATCAAGCTTTTTTGATACTCATTACTAAGTGCATCTGGAAGTTAGCGTTTTCTAGCCAAGGTCAGTCACGTGCCAGAAGGATCACAATGAGTATGCTGAGCGAGTGAAAATACGGATTTCAAAAGTGTTTCCTCTGGATCATGAACACTTGAAGCCTTTGACAAACAAGTGCCTTGGTTTATCTAATCGAATTGTAACAGTAATGTTCTACCAATTTTCCAAGTACTATGATCTGCAGTCACGAATGATTCTGGAAATGGCGACCCAGAAATCTCACAATTATTACGTCAGCGTGTCTTCCATACTGAACCTCACATGGGACAGTCGTTCTATCTTTATCGCAAGTGTAATGTTTTTCCGTATTGACCTGACAATAAAGTGCCCTTGTCACAGGTCTGTACGAAGTAGTCGTTAACAAAAAAGGAATAAGCACAACTCCAGTGAGAATTGCCAATCATGTTTTGCACACTAAATGTATGCAGTTTGACATACAGTCCAACTTGTGATATAGCGAGTGCTATAACCGTATTTTGTCTCAATCGATACATTTCGCTGTCTTTTAGTTAAAATCCCTTATGGAGTTTTCATTAACGCTTGCTAAACACATTGATATTTCTGATGATTAGTCGGGGATTTGGGTTATTTTCAAGNTCTCGCTTGTGAGCAATGATATTTCTCACAAACCGCATTCATTGTGAAGCGAACCAGTTAGTGCGTATAACGTATCCATCTATCACCGAAAGATTTTATCAATGATCCATAAAATGTACAAATATGATTTTAACTTGAATATGTCTATTTGGCTCCATCGGTGAAGTAGGCCACAACAACCTTACCAACTAAGCGTCGCCGCAGATAGCGATTGCGTTGCACAGTAAGCCAGCCGAGCTCACTTAATCGGTAAGCCTTGGATAGTTCCCAGCTAAATAAACTGACTAACTGATCGATTTTAATCGAACTTAACGGTAACTTTCAACATTTGTGTATGGCTTACTTGCCATGAGTACACACTATAACCAACACAATCTCCCTATCATTGTAACAGTGTTAGTAGAAAACCCCCCAGCCTTGAGCAACAAAGCGAGTTTTGTAAGTTGAATTATGGTAATATTATGTATGGACCGATATCGAAGGAAAAACAATTTTTCTAATTCCAGTGGCCTTTAATAACGCGTTCGAAGTTGAGAGAAATCAACCTTCGCAGAGCTGAGCTAAGTGACAAGCGGTCTACACAAAGATGACCGCAACCTAAATACATGAACAAATGTCGCTATCAAACCTGATAGATTTGCTTAAGACCAAGGTCAAAACTAACGAATTATTACGTTCAAAGACATCGGTTAAATGACAACCACTGATTCCCCGTCCTAGCACTACCTAACAGAACGGCTGGGCTGGTAGCGTGGCGGAAATTTTAGACAAACGGGCAGAAAAGACATGAAACTGAGAACCCCACTGACCAGATGGTAGTCGTTACAGAGTTGGCTGGAACACATGTACGGTTAGCAAAGTATAGTGAAATCTATGCGCCATGGAGTAAGTCAGTTTCATAAAAATCCTTGGAACGGACAGGCACAGTAAGAGGCAAGCATCAAAATGAAATGAAGAATCTCTTAAAACTGTACTACTAACTGACAGCAGTTTGTAATGCTGCTTTCCTTTCCAAGCGGAACAAGTGACAAATGCGAACTAACCCGATAAACGTGTACAACATACATCGAAGAATCTATATGTATATGACCGGATATTAGTTTTTCTGGTGATAATCTATGTGCTGTCAACCGGATTACCGGATCTCCTAAAATAGACGATCAAACTCCCCGTTTTCTCGCCAAGTGGATCCTCGTGCAGTTTCTAGCTTGTCTGGATATGTGTCTAAATCATTTCGACCTGTCCCATGATTATGATTTGATAGTGCATGAGTTCGCCCATCATTAGTCAATGGCGAATATTTTTCTAGCCGTTACGAAATAAAGGCATCTCAACACTTGTTCAATTTTCCCTGTTTGTGGTTAGTTGTTCCAATCATTCCGTATTTCAGCATCGCATTCGATGAAACTGAGTTTTTTAGCTCACAAATAAATTTTTCCGATCGATCCTGGAGGTAGTCTTCCAAATTTTGTTTGATTGTAATATCAACCTGCTTGACGTTCAAGCGTTTACGGTTTATAGTGTTGTCCTACCATAGCCTGATTCAGTTAATGGTCAGTATGTTCTCTCCTTTTCCCCCTTATCTTACACAGTTCTTCCAAAGACAACAAATCATCTGCTGGAAATAATTTTGAGTGTATCGATCCACAGATGCAAACAGTCTTAGTTACATTAGTGTGTAGAAGCTCACGTATACAGTAAAAAACGTTTTGTTTGATCAGACTGCACTTGTTTACTCTTCTGTTGTCTTGGAGACAAAATAAAGGAAAACAGATAAACGTAGTGTACCATTTCACATGTTCCGCTTATATATAACATTTTTAACACGAATTTACAGCCGACAGGTAGACTTCATCCAATGTTTGTTCATACGGCGATAGAATGACTGGCAGTTTGTGTTACACCATTATAGGCAGGTTTTTATGTGTATACGTTTCTGATGACTCATACACTGAACCTGATTTCCTGCGTTTTATCTAGTGCCGTTTGTATCGAAACTACTGCCTTCAGATACATGTTGCCTGAGAAAAATCGGACAGTGTTTACGGTAAGTCAACTGACCATTGTGAAGTTAGAAAGTGTTAATCCACAAAATAATCAGCTGTATAGTATGAAAATGTGACAAACACTTCTGGGTTTTACCACAGATCACAAGTAATTTGTCTCCGAGTGCTGAAAGCAAATCGTTTACACAATCTAGTGTTGCTACTTACATTACCTTCGGTTAACACATCGTTGATTGTAGCCTCACTAACTTAAAAGCACAGAAGTGGAACAGGTAGTATAGGCCAATAGGTTTGTAAATGTGAAATAAAATTCTGGCACCGACCCGAAAACCACACAACTCGAGCTGTTGTCAGTTGTGTAGGGGAGTTCTGCGTTTTCAGTTCGTGTTTCATTTTTTTATTAAGCTATTTCAATGAAATAACCTTTGTCAAGCAGGATCGTTGTCGTACAACATAATGGACACATACTCGTGCTGCAAAGTCATTGGATGATTATGTGTTAATGAATTCCTTTTGGGGGAGGCCGATCAGTTAGGATTCCTGACAATAGTTACTGGGTGAACAGGTGAAACAAGTTAAGTTTAACTCACCGAAGAGAAACTTATAAGTTACAAGGCAGTTACACTAATCACCTACACTGCTAACTTTGTCTGTAAACTCTGTGACCTAATGGTTGAGAGTTTTGGTTGCTAACCTTAGTTTACGCACTCCACGAATTGCATCGTTCACTGTTCGGCCTGGGCTCTTCACCCTAAACTACGACCCTCAGTATAACATTACAGGGATGTAAACTGTTCTTAAAAAGTAACTTAGTTGAGTCAGCAATTTCAAGACCATATAAAGGTCTTAATCATGTGCTTTCATGCAGTCCGCATTCAGACCTCTTAATATGCCGTTCTCGCTGTGATTAGTAAAAGCGTAAAGCCCATCTAAACTAAGTATGTCTCAACTTCACTATTCCGGTAGATTTCATTTAAGCCCATAATGGACCACTTACAGAATAGCCCTGCATCTCAGCGTAACCATGAACAACTGTAAACAACACACGGATTCTACTGGGTAGTTATTAATGCAAGTCGACTTAGAGCTATCGTGTCTATGGCCAGAAGACCCTGACCATACCATGCATTTCGAAAGTATACTTTGTGCGATAGAGCTGTGCGATTGAAACAGCTGTGTCCAGAATAAGGAGATTGCAACATGTGTACCGACTCTCATTCGTACTCCACTGCGAGATTATCATTACTCGTGAAAGATACATATTACCAAACTTTCGTTAACTACACTGACAGACCTGTGAGAAAATCCTTTACCCAGTGTGTGATCTCCAGAAATGAAATGATTGCTGCATAACATTCGATGGAAGACTGGAGCGATACACCTGCTACTGGTGCGCTCATCACGCTCATCATGAAACGACGCGCACGTATCACATGGCGTATTATGCCTCATACTGCGCTCTACCAGTGTTGGATTCTTATCACATTCTGTTCATCGGTCACGGACCGACTGAATTTGCTACGCGGAGCCAGTAGAATGTGTTGATGAAGGCTGTCCAATTTGTGAACTTAGGGCAATCAACGTTTGTGTGCGTTGTGTACCAGCTTGCATCAGTCCGCTCGAAAGATTTAAGTGCTGTACACGAGCTCTTAGAGGTGAGTGTCAATCATACTGTGGTGGATTGCCAGGTCGAAGGTGCGAATTTTCGAACGCTCGGCCGAATACCTCAACGCGAGGGAGGTACGTTCAAAAGCCTGGTGCGATCGGATCAAGAACAACGTGCGCGACCGGATGAGTCATCGCTCGACCGGATCGGACAAACGGGCGAGGCAGGGCAGGCGAAATACGACAGACGGCCAGATCGAGGCGTGGTTTTTCCAACATTTAGAGGAACATCTCGACACGATGTTGGAAAACGGTCAAGGCCAACATTGGATGGATGGCGGACAGTACGAACAGCCGGACGAGCCATCGCGCAACGAGATCGGACAAACAGACGAGGAATGTCAAGCGGAAAACCCCCCGATAGAAGGCGCCGATCACACAGGTAAACAGGTTGGAAGTGCACACGACGTGTGAACGGAAACCGGGGGTGCTGCCGGTTGGAATTATGACCCATAAACGAGAGAGCGCGCGTTGCATGTGACTAGCAATTTGGACAATAGAGATTGTGCTTTATTGGACGGCTTCTCGCCACAATACACACATGACAGAGGAGACGGAGCGTTATTTGATATTACAGCTCCCAAATGATTCTCCTGCAGCACAAAACCGTTAATGCTTTGCCTATTTTCTTCATTTGTACACACAAGGAGCGTAATTTGAATGTCCAGGTTATAGAATCCAAACTCCTAGAAAAGAATTCATTTTTAATTTTAATCCGTCTGAAGAAAATGCCTTCTGTGATAACTAGACTCAAATACAGTGTTTTTAAGGATTAATAAAGACGCTGTGATCAGAAGCTTGGAGTCTGAATAGTGAGGAGCTATTTACTCACTTACAAGCTGCACTATCTACTGTAACGCATGGGACTGGGTAGGTTTGCCACTGACTGATAGTATTATAAAACATAAATAACTAGACGTACGTTTTGCCTCTTGAACACTTCATGCCCCGGGATTTTTCATGTTGATCTATCTGAGTTACGACCTTTACGAAAACAGATGCTCAACGATGATTAAACAACTCGTGTTGTTCAGCTGAGAATTTGGATTGTCTTGGTTTCGTGTGTAGACACACCAACCAAATGTGTTTGTGCACTTAGATGTGTCGGATCCTTCGAACCGGAAGTTATTTCAACGTACTCACTAAGGTAAAGCTGAATTTTAGCTACATGGTTCAGGTAAATGCATATTTTGGAGCACAGTTTTTCAGCTGTGCGTTGACCGAACAGTGGGCTACAGACCTTTTCGCAGTTGGTCCCAGAGACTGTCCAATTTGTCATGCTCATTCACTGGCAGCTGACCACACGATTTACATGGGTTGTGTTGTCTTCCGCAAATCAAAAGACTGCGAGTAACGTAGAATGTGCATTGAATTCAGAAGAAGAAAATATTAACCAACCTAGTTTGGCCTGAGAATATTTGGCTCCAGCTCGTCGAGGATGAACGAAGGATCGTGGAATTGAATCTAGCGTACAAGAAACCAAGGGTGGAAAGACACGCGAGCAGGTATTCAGATTGGCTTCCCTCGGGACTTGTCAGCTTTTGTGTGGCTGAAAAAGGGTTGAAACCGTCAAAACGTAGTGTTTATCTTAGATAAACGCCTGTTACAATGTAAAGTAACATTCAGAATTCCGTGCAGAGCATGTAACAGAACGATTCTTATTCAAACAGAAACATCGTGAACTTCATAAAATGGTTTTCGCGTTTTCCCACCCGGTAAATGACTATAATGTTTTATTTTCGCACGTGGTTTTTGTTGAGAGACGGTAATGTTTCATGCACTCAAACTAAAGCATGTGATGGCTGACTGAAGGTCAGGTTGGAAACAGATCAAGTAAAGCTGCGAAACCTTTCACCAATGGTCGTTTAAGGAGAACCAAATCAAAGCAATTATGTTTTTCATTCTGGGTTGTTGAATGTCGCAATCAAACTTCTATTCCTACTGTAACCAATTGTTTAACATAACGAAAGTGTTCTCGTTGCGACACACTTTCCGCTGGTTTGCCACAATAGAAACTACTTTTCCACTTCTACAAAGTATAACCAAGGCCAAATGTAGACACCTATCTCATCTTACAGTTGTCTTTCGTATCACTGATATATCACCAATCATACTGCTTACCAAACAGACAAATCTTACCAGAGCCTTAATCACGGAATTTTGCTCAAATAACACGCATATCAAAAAAACCATACACAATAGTGTGCATAGGTAGTCTCCACAACGATATATTGCCACCATATACACCATAACGCTCTTGTTAGGGTTCATCAGCGGTGACCCAGCTTTTGCATACAATGATTCAGTTGTCCTTATTAAGAGTCTACCTGTGCGGACGTCAGTATAGGCGTCTTATGATCGGAGTTCAAATCACGGTCATGATAACTCTACGCTCTAATGATGTGCCCTGACGAGAGGGACACTTCAGTCTGGTGCGTCTTTATGAAATGGACACGCCAAAGAGTCCGCTAAAAAGCGAAGGATGCTATCAGCTAATATTCTCTGCTGCTTGACCTATAAATGTTGTTTAAAAATAATTCAGAATGAAGCTTCCTGATGCGTTTTCTTCGTCTGTAGGGAAAAAATGCTACTTGTCGTTTGATGGTAGATAACCTGTAGCCAAAAGATACAGTCACCCTGTGCTTTTGTCACACCTCGTATTTCCATCTACACTAGATTACTCATCACTTCTAGAATTTACGAAACAGTTGATGTAATGTTGCTCGGTCATCGGATGGACAGCCACAACAAAGTTTTTTTAGTTTTCTTGACACTACGGATATTCCTTCTAAAATGTACATCAAGAAATGAGGAGAATGGCTGGTCACACTTAGTCATACAGGAATGCAGTTTTTGTTGGAATCTTCCAGGAAGCAACTTCGTAAGCAGTTCTGGGGCTCTGGATGAACTCTTGTTCAAAAGAGCTAAAAGCAGCAGTCTAATTCTTTTAACACAAAGCGCATCTGAGAGTAGCTTACACCAAACGTACACACTTCTGCACACGTGTGATCAACCACCTATAGCCCTCCGCTCATCATTGAGATGTGAACAGTTATGGAGTCAGTTTATTATACTTCGGCTTCATGTGGACAAACCCGTGTGCAAACAGAACTGCCTTCCAGTTTGAGTCCACTCAAAAAATAAAGCATCGCCCACCTGTTTGGTCAAGAAGAATTCGGTGTAGTTATTCAAAATCTACTCGTTTGTTACAAACCGGTGCTACAGTTGTCTTGGTCATCTTGCCAACTCTGTTGCACAAATCACCATTATATGCACAAATTGTACTGAAAGTACACTAGTGTCCTGGTTACAACCGACACTCATAATTTGGGGTGCTCAGATGCATTCAGGACAAATGTCGAATCGCGTCATTGTATTGTAATTTAGCTGAGCGAACGATTCCAATTTGCACCTCGCCACTGAGAGAGTAAAAAACTCTTGATTAACAATCTTCCCTAGTAGATCAGCTTGCAAGACGGAACGACGCCGTAGACATCAGTTGTCGATAGGGAAGCATTTGGAAATGGAAAGCCTGAGCAAGCAATGAAACCATGAAGATGACAATTGATAACACAATTGTATTACAACTCGTTCTTAACGTTGTGGCATTCTCAGTCTTTTTATCAATAACATGTTAAGCACGGCGCCAAAACTGTTTGACTTCACTCAAACTAAATTTGGTGCGGATATGTTACACATGTTTCAGTTAAGTTTACATGCCTCAGCCAGCACTGAGCTATCGAGCCTTCTTCCAAATCTAGTAAGAGAACTAGGCGGAAAAGAGTTTACGGAAAGTGAACAAGCAGACAGAAATGACAGAGCGAAGAGATAAGAGACATCCCTTTTGTTTCAGATGCCAGCATCCTTAACAAAACTGGAAATAAATAGAGTAAAACGCATCTGACCGAACGGTACTTATCAAGGTCCAAACCATCATGAAGAAAGGAATAATGAACGAGCAATAATTGGTCGGCTGTCATCCTGGTCAACAATATCTAAGCCATCAACCACTGTTCAATCAGACCATTTGAAAAATTCCAGTCGAATAAGTCAAACTTAAGGCGTCAAGATTATTTGAGAACTTTTCTTTGGTCACACAATTTATTCTCGCAGGCATAGTTTCCCACACCGATTTTTACTGAAAACAGTGCATCTGGAAATTTGTGAGATATTTTATTTGAAGTACAGTGGACTTGTGGAAAATCCATCTCCGTTCAATATCTGCTTGCTTGTTGGCAGTGACTGTTCTATCCAATATGGCCAGTTGTCTGACTACCCAACTTCCTATCTTCAGGTTTCCTGTTGTAAGAAAACAATCCTCATTCGCACGGACAGATATTTTTCCTTTCGACTGTGCATGAAGAAAGAAAACAATTTTGAATCAACACATTTCAAAACCATCACATGTGATATGGATTGTTACATCTTTTTTCAACTTTTACATGACCTTCTTGATTGTCATCATAATTATTCTCTGACTTAGGCAAACTCTGTCCTCTATTAACTGGAGATGTGAGTACAGTAGCTGAAAGTTCACCCCTCCTCCAGAGTTATATATATTGACTTAAGATGACTTGACCTGAATATTCAAAGTGCTCATCGTTAGTCTGCTCACATGCAAGCGTTCACCTGAGACATGAGTCTGTAACTGATTAGAGTGTGACGATTCCATACGATCCGACGTTTGTTCTTGATATACCTAATGGTGTCTTTTGTAACCGGGGTAGGGAATTTGTCGGTTCTGTATGTCTGCTTATACATTGCTGCTCTCTGTGTACGCGCGTTAGTGTATTCTGTATGTCATCTTACTGTATTGGTAGCTTGTTCCTCCCTACTAAGTTCTTATTTCTTTCCGTCTGCTCCGCTCCTGTAAACTGTTAAAGTGGTATTCTCCACAAAACTCGAAAACAAGCAAGTGTGGTTCATCATCGGAACTCCTTTCAGTACATTTTTGTGAGTTCGAAACTGATGGGCAACCATTCACTCGGGGTCATAGTGGAGTGGTTTGCGGAAGTTCAGACACAGATCGTGGTTGTTGCAATGGATTCGAGACGGATGGAATTCTGAATTCAACGTCAGTCGGTAAACTAGTTTCAATAAGCGTCACTCAAAAAGAAACACTGGACGTGAGGTTCGCTGTTGTTAGAGCTTATTGGTGGTGACGTACCTTTGTATTACCGGGATCTGAACTCCAGTCACACTTCCATCACCTATAAGCCAGTTGGTCTTGAGGTTGTGGACCTCACTTTGGGCCTGACCGAATAAACGTCCGTAAACGCTCACGTGAGTAGGATTCAACTTACTCATTAGTCTCGGGAGGAAGATACACTAACTGTCCTGTTAACCGCACTCAATGACCCCACGATTACCATTTTTCTGCAGGTTGAAATCACAAAAATAACCAGACGCTCCGAGCGATATACACAACGGAACAGAACATTGTTCGTTCAAGATTTTTACACCGCATACTAGCCCTGTAAGGTCGTTCGCGAATATGCATCAGTTCATGAAATCCACCCACCAATCTCAGTAACCTTACTGCGTCCTTCCCCTATTCACTATACTAATGGAACCTGAGCACTGTTTCACCCGAAGCATCCTGCTTGCTAACAATGCACCTCGTGACTGGTTTCATCTCCATTCTACATCATACGATGAACTTACCAGGCCAGACAACAAAATCTAATCACTTTTCATTTATAGGTCTTGATCAGTTTGATGGATGCATTTCGGAATTTTATTTACAACAGCCCATATCAGCCCTGTTTCACGCAGTTGTTTTGTTCTGCAATGTTTTCTTGTGGTCTAGCTTTCAGTAACTACCATAGCGAGCCTCTTCTAGTGCTTTCGTAGGATTTAAGAGCTATGAACATTGAACAAATATTTATAATAAACACAACCTTGCTTTGTGCTGAAAAAAATATCCGTTGTGAGATCACCGGAACTGTGAAGGCACCTATTGGATAAGTACATGTCACGTTATTTGGGGTAATAATGCACATGCAGTCAGAACGCTTCCCACACACAAGCACTTTGCGGCTTGGTCGTGTCCGGACTGTTTGTTGGAGTACTTTCTCCCAGGAAAAATTTCTCGACAGGCAACTTTCCGGCAGAAGACACATTTTTACGCAGCAGGCTATGTACTATGAGAAAGTAATTCTCAAAGAACCGGACGCGAAGTAATCTTTAGGATTAGGAAAGCCTAACTCTCTCCAGAAAGAAGTGTTCAGACGGGATTGTCAAACCCAATGTGGACTGTGTCCATCCAGAGTAAAGGGGTGATAGCAAGCCATAAATCAGTTACATGAAAATTCCTCCGTCACAAACGATGCTCATAGGACTGATGGCCGAACTGATGACAACGTTGACTCTCAAAGCGAGCGGCAGCTACATAGAGCCTCCTTTCAGATTGTTTCCGCCTGATGGGTTCAAACAGAGACGATACCGGTCATGGAGTGTTTGCGTGAGGTTGAATATCAAAAAGTTCAACATCAAAACCCATTTGGTTAACAGATTAACAAAATAAGTACACAGAATTGTTTTACACAATTCGTCACACCGTTTTGGAAGTTCAAAGTCTAATCTAAGCCTAGTGCAGATTAAGGTCTGCTCAGCTGGAGCAAAACAATTTTATCCGGTTATCCTACAGCCCGGAACAGACTGGCAGTGTCTCACTTTACGTGTAAAAGTTTCCTCACAGGGAAACAGCTGTTTGACATCGCTTATCTAAACAGCGCGTTGTTAGTTCTCTGTTTTGTGCGTGCACCTTATACTTGTTATTCTCGTTTTTCATAACTTGTGACCCACTACTACCATGTGAAGACAAAGTAATCGGTATATCACGCTCGAAATTCAGGTAGCTAGTAGGTCAAAACGAAATTGGCTTGACGGTATCCCATTATGCGCCACGAACGTGTGGTTGTACACTCACCATCCTTACGAAGCAAAGTGTCCCTATTCGTTCTATTGCATTCACATCATCTGGGTTCCATCAGAAGAAATTTAAGAAATTTTCAACCAAAGTACGTTCACAACTTGAACATGCATTGCTGTAAATCCTCTGTCGTCCAAATTATCCTCCCCTATCTACTTACTCTATGTAAACACATGTGAGTTCTGACTTTCTTGCTCTCCTGTTTACGCATTATAGACTTGACACTAGTGTGGTGGATATGGACGGAGTCCAGTTGAAACGGGGAGATCTGAGCATTGTGTTCAATCCAAAAAATCGTCCTGCATTGATGTTATTCAATCACAAAAAGCGAACGTACCGATCTATCGGAGAGAAGGTAAGACTGCCGTCTGGCAAAAGCGTAAATACAATTTTGTTACGTAACAAGAGTTTTAAGTTCTCTTATTGTGCGGACTGAAAGCATTTTCTATCTGTTGATCAAATTTCATGTTCATGTTGAGTAATGTGGTGTAGAATTTATAGAAACACCATTACAGCATAAATGTTATTTAGAAACCAAATAGTCATAAACTGAACCATTTGTCCCACCAATCGCATTAACTTGTCTCGCACGGATTCGACGAGGTGAACTGTGTTATGACTTCTCACTGGTGGGTGCGTTCGTCATGCGAGGAGTCCTCAGTCTACGATATTGCGCTCTGCGGTTTAGGGGAGTTTAAGTATGTTCATTGATGCATGTGCGAACCCACCCAAATTATCGAGTGAAGCGTCCTGTATATGCGCCACAATTTGATATAAATTAAATAGTTGGTGACGGGACACATGATACAGACGGAAACGATACACTAGGTTCCGGACGTCATTCGGCCGTCTGGGGGCAAGCGAATGCCGACTTTGTACTGCTGATGTGTAGGTGTGCCCTCTAAAGTGGAGGTGAATGTTCTATCCAGAATCCCAAATTACCTCCATGAACGCTAGAGTGCTTAGGGGGCAATGACGGGACTCTTATCGCGGACTGGACACCGAACCTAAACTTCCACTTTAGGCAGGACTACTGTGTTGATGATTGAGGACTTGAAAGGCTACATTACTCAGTGCTTGCTCCCCCTGTTTTAAGTTGAGTTGTGATATCACCAGAATAATAACGACAACCCGCACCACGTACTCGAAAATGACTCACAGAAAGGGGGAAAATGGGTTATCGGCGTCAGTGTTTCCGTCAGAACATGACGACATGTTTCGGACATGACAAAGATGCGTTCACACTGGCAAGCTACATGGGTGTGAGTAATGGGTGACCCAGAGAATGAAAACTATGGCTACTGTACAATGCATTATCGCAGCATGCAACTTCTGTTATAGGTTTTACTGTGTCGTTTTCTCAGGCGTCAGAGACAATCGTTTTACCCTAATTGGAGGTGGACTTTGAAAAAATTTTTGTTTGACCAGTTCGGTGTACGCTTAAGCAAAGTTTGTGTCTGTCTTCAGTGCTTCTGCATTTCACTAAATGAAGCATAATCCACCTTTGTAACTATGTACTTCTTTGGACCTAACTCAGCCCAGCCACCACGCACGGTCAGCTGTCAAAGTATAAATATCAACAGTTCACTTGCTTAAATGCGTCTCCCGAATCTGGCCCTGTGAATACTATGGACTTGGATTGACTTCTATGTAATACCACCACTCGGTGCACACTCCAGAATGTGAACAACAAGCCGTACAATCGCCGAAGTTCACAATACCGCATGCTGTCAAAATACCTTAATGTACGTCGTCCAACAAGAATGTAAACACGCGTGACCGTCGACAGATTGTTAATAGAGTACAGAACGACTGTGAAAGTGCAGTCCTTTCGACAATGGCAGGCGTCGAATTCGCGCCACCTGTCGGCACGCCGCAGTGAGATTCATTTTATTTCTTAATCACGGGGGCTAAGTAAGATGTGTTAGTGAAATGTAGATGAGAGCGTACGGTGTTTTACAGTTCCCCCTCATTAAATATGGGGCGGATAGCTTAAATTTAAGGATTCCATGAATTTATGATTCTAAGGCTGAAATCGGTCACGATACAAGGAACACTAAAAATGGCATTACTTTACTGTATGCCAACCGTAATATGGTATTGTGATATCCATATTGGCTTACGCACGGTCAACCGTTTCCTCTTGATTTACCCTCAGTTTCATTGGTTGATTCAGAGAGAGCGTGAACTGACGTGTGCGGTCCAAACTAAGGTAATCATTGCTCACAAGCGAGAGTGGTTGAGCGTTCAGACTTGATAATTCGGTCTTGCCTAATGCCAATGGCGCAGTGGTCAACAAGGTTGCCTCATGATTGGAATGGCCGGAGTTCAAATCCCGGCCGTGGCAAGGATATGCACTACTGACGAGCTCTAATGAGAGCGAAACTCGAGTCTAGTGGTTCTTTTCGAAAGAGGCTGGCTGGAAAGTCTATCTGAATGCGAAGGCTGCGATCATATGTGAGTGATGTTCAACCTAAAAAGTAATCAAAAATAGTAAGCGATTTAAAAGTTTCAATGGCGTCTGTGTCCCACGCGTGCTTAGACTCAAGCTGAGTTCTGATTGGTCGCGCCTTCATTGACCAACGCCTGAGAATGACGCTACCGCTCAGCCTGAGTCACATGTTCTCCCCACAACTGTTATTGCCTGTGAAGCATACTGCTGATTGCACCCCAATGGAAATACAGCACTGGCGTCGCCTGAGTGAGTTTGTGCAAAACACGAACCAGCGATCATGTACGTTTCTTTGCCTACCTGGAATGTTGGCATATTTTGGTGAATGTTTTTGTGAAGACTGTGTCACCTCGTGTTACGACACCGTGGCGGTGTATTTGGGTTTAGCTAACTGATAAAGAGGTGGCCTTACGGAAAATGTTTTCCTTCGGCCGATTGTGATGTGGTCGGTAAGCTTGCGGGCGATGAGGTGTTCCGAACTGCTGCGCCATCCTCTAGGTGAACCATAAGAACGAGGAAAAAATGCAATCTCGTCTGTGTTACACATACGAACAAGTGTGGAGGCATTGAAATGGTGTAAAACTGTACCTCTGCTTACGTTCAAAGCAGTGACGCTCCCTAACTTTTACACACAGCGAATAGCTATCCATCATTTTCTGCACTAGGGATTATGAATTCAGCCCCACGCTTATGATCACATTCAAATATATTAGTCAAATAAGTAAGGTGTACAATCGATACCCAGTTCATTCTCTAAAAAAGCCACTCCAAACAAGGTGTCTTTTGTCCTCCGGTTTGTATTTTACGAGTGAAACCAAGTTAAACATAAGCCTGTCAGCTCGGACTGCAGTTGGTTAACCGTCTATCAGGTAAGGCGATTTATTACTACAGGGTCATTCATGCTTAGCTGTTGACCCATCAACATCACCATAACAGACATGAGGATGACCAGAAGTAACAGTGGTTCGGGTCGCTGATAAACTTGACAACGTCGTCGATTACCATAAAACACGAAAACGTTATGGTAAAGGTTGGAAAATTTTGAAAGAAGCCTGAGTGGAAGATCTAGAAACAGCATGAATGTAGGTACGCCATCGATTGCAGCACACAGACATCTTGGATGGCCCTTCCAACCAACAATTCGAGTGATCACGAGGACACCAGCCAGGCAGGTGACACCTACACACTTCGCTCAATGGAAAAGTCAGAATCCTCTTATTTCCTGATCCCACTATTGCTTGATCGCCACTCGATTTCACCCTACTGTTGGTGGTCTTAGTGCATAAGGCCCGACATAGAAAACGCCCAACTTGCAGGCGGAATACGTGACCCAACCATCTCGAGGTGGTTAGCTGGCAAGTTGATCACACAGCTCCGACGTTCCGGAATACGCGCCGTCTGAAAGCCGTGTTGATCACGTGATCAGTTCACTTGATGTGGACTGATCGGCCGAGACACTGATGACCAAACACAGCGGGGCTGTCAGTAGTTTTGTTTACTGATGACTAGTGGGGGTTTTCGGTTTGAATACAGATTGAATATCATTCACAATTGATCGGAGCTGTCGCAGTTCCATAGACTTCCCTGTCTACCGCTTTGGATATTTCGGTCGTGTCTGGTATGAGGTCAATGGCGCAGTGGTCAACGCGGATGCCTCGTGGAAGCGTGGCCTGAGTTCTAGTGCAGGCCGTGGCGTGGCAAGGATATACACTACCGACGGGTTCCAACAGGAGGGAGTTTCGAGTCCGGTGCCTGTTTTCGGAAGGGGCTGACATAAAAGTTTGTGGGAATGCGACAGCTCCGATCAATTGTGGTTTTTTTCAATCTGTGTGAATATCTTTGTTGCGAACAGGCCACGTTTGCGAACCACAGGGCACATCAGAACGTACACACGCATTATCTACCCTTCGGTTCAGCGACAATCGAACGTCTTTCTGACTACACATATGAAGCCGGCTGGTAAGAGCAACATGTGTCTTTGCTATCCTCTCTCATATCTCATCAGCAGTATTACAAGCTGACGAGATAGCGCTGCTCAAATGTGTGAAACTGTCCACAATCTTGGGCGGATTACCCGCAGTGGAGAAAGTAGGAATGGAAACGTTCCAGTTTCTATGCAGTTCTTTGCATTTTGAAGATGTGGAGCAGATTCCACATTAACCAGCCCGGTCACTCACATTGTTTAGCATAGTCTGCATGCCCTCGATCGGGGTGCTAAGTCAAACACCTTGTGCAACCCCCACTCCTGTTAACTTAAGGTCAGAGAGAAACTCAAAACCAATTTCATTGGATGCCTCAAGTGCAACTTCCAGGATGAATGAATGAATGAATGAATTTTACAGGGTGGGGAGATCGAACAATCTTGATGAACACCATTAGAAGCAGGGAACGCACCAAATAATTCTCCATGAGTAGGCGAATCGAAATCAACCTTTAAGTCTAAAAATACCACTACCTTTGGCTATCTTTAGGAGTTTCGATTCTCAATGATCTGTCACAAGTTAAAGATGTAATTAATGCACCCTCGGTCGGACCAGAATCCTGATTTTTCTTCACGTTGCTGACTTCCTCTGGGCTTAGTGAACGGACATAATATAATGTTGATGAGTAACTTGAAAGCAGTAGACAGATTGATTTCTTTCTTGCTGTCATATAAACCTTTGGTCTTGTTTTACAAACGGGAACTACAAATGCTAAGCATCATTCACGAGGTACCACTCTGAGTTCCGAAATCGCCTTAAGGATTTTTGTCTTTCCTGATACCAGCCCCTCCTCCCACCAACTTTGAAAAGATAATGACGGAACAGATCTGGTGTAGAATATTTGTTTCACTCCTAAAGACCAGGCTCCAGGGCCACTTTTGCTTCCGACGGAGCACTTTCTTGAGAGTAATAACTCATCATTCTGTTACTGTCGTCTACGTGGTTTGGTTAAGGCCAGCTGGACTCTTCCTAGAAATGTTCAACCCACTTCTCAAGTCGGCGCTACTGGTTGGTGATAAGTGAACCATCTTTTTTCCGTCTTGTCTCACACAGACTCGACATCCACTACAACCACGGATAAGGAATGAAGACTTCCTGCTACTGCCAAATAAAAAGGTTCTCTCCATCTCTTTCGACTGTTCGACCAAGTGGTGTTCACCGTCTTTCATTAGGCTTCCGACCAGCTTGCATTTAAATTCCCGACGGTGGTCACCATAGTCCAAGCCAATTCGAATCGAAAGACGCGTGCTCATTAGGCTTATCGTAGCGACAGAAATATAGTTCTGTTCCACCTGCACAGCTCCTTCGAAACATACCTGTTCACAGTGTATACTTTCATAATTGCTGCGATTTGTTCTCAGTGTTGGTTAGGTTCTCTTAAATAACTAACTCAATCTGTTCACCGATACTTCCTGCAAGGCGTTCTTCACGCCCTTCTCGCTCGAATGCCAGTTAAGTAGTTTGCATTCACGAGTGTATGAACTCTGGGCAAATGACAAAACAAAGCGGGCGCACAGAGCAGAATGGTCCGACTCCAGGCGACTGCTCTAAAATGCACGATAGTCTTCAAGATAGCGGTACCACTTGTAAGTAATTGCTATTTGTGCCCATGGCTGTGTAACGCAAGGAGGTCTTCATGTAACACAAGGCTTATTCTGTGTTGAAATGAGGTACTCGGAGTATAGAGACCCCGGGATGCGCACAGTTGCAGCAGTATTTTGCTACTGTCGGTGTGTTGTGCCCGGACACTGAACATACTCCTCAGCCGCTTCTGGTCTGAAGAAGGATGACCAAGCTGATCATTAAGATCATCGGCTGGTATGATGATATCACAGCGTTGTCTGTACCAGAAGGTCGACGAAGGTGTCGTAGAACGCATCTTTGTAGCATCCTAGCACTTGTTTGTTGGGGCATACGCAGAGATAATGCAAATACGACGCTTTCCGGACGTTTTGACAGACTTAAACCGATACATTGAATCTGACAGTGCACAGGTGACCACTCAACGCTCTGCTGTGGAACTTAGTGAGATTCACACTCCAACTTAGACAAAAGATTCAGCTGCAGCATCACCAAAAAGCCTGTGAATAAAACTCTCGGATCAAGAGTTATAAAGAGGTGAGATCAAGTGGATAACGGTGATAGAGTCATGAGAAGAAAAGCGTAACAAACAAGCTGGTTTCCAGCGCCTCATCAGTCTAACAATAACATATTTATATGGGGTCGACCACGGTAGTACATCAGTAGGATGAGGGATGTTATTCATTGGTGTCAAGTTAGTTGAACTCGTGAGGTCTCTTTAACACCAGTAACTTGAGTTGCGTAAATCAATGCTCCTGTGTATCAGGTCGACCCGGGCTATTGATGCATGGCCCCGGGAGGTTCAGTGGCTGGACCACACGCTTCGGTGAGCATACGGAAGATTATTATAAGCAGACTGCAGTGGCTTCTACAATAGCTAATGATTTATCTTTGACCCACTTCGATTGGGCCGCACAGACTCAGTAGATCGGCTTGAACAAGTCTACCGTGTTGATCAGATGGCCAGATTCCACCATGTCCGATTGTCAAGCCTGTATCGGTCCTCGAGCTAGCCACGCCGGATGATGCTCCCGGATGCGTCAGGTAGTCGTCTGGTTGTGCAGCTTATGTAAACATAAAAAGAGGCGGCATGTACCAACATTATATCTTTTAGCTGGGCACGTAGAACTGATGTGGAGAAAAGTCGAACAGGTGACAACCACGAAATAGTTTATTTTTAAGTGCCACTCTAAGTCTTCCGGTTATATTGTCAGCATTGTTATCGCCTTTGAGTGGCAACGTAATATAGACCTGTTTTTGTCTACAGTTTGCGGTCTACCTACTTTTGTGCTAATTATCATGTGCTTACAGACAAACTGTTTTTCCTCTCCTATGTTGCTGTTTGAACGGATTTTCGCCGATCAATCTGGTAAATGCCGAATTGAGTTCTTCTTCGAAATTAAAATTGATATACCGTCCTGATCAGGCTGCTTTACGATATACTTCACGTTTTATTGTTCTATCCTCACGACTTGGCATGAACATGCCTGAAAACCATATACCAACTGATAATACATGTTCCAGAGTGAAGCGGATATTTTTGTAGACACATATGGACTGTATCAGTGTTTAACTGAGACATCTGAATTCATCTGCCGTACAGATAATATCGATCGAATAAGGTTTATAACGAGCCAGTGACTTTACGCGGTCTATAAAGAATATCGGCTAGTAAATGGCCTAACGATGATCCCCTCGCTACTTAGCCCTTTTGGAGATATAACTTACGGAAAAACTTAAACTGAGCGTTGTATGTGCAGCGATACCAAAGCTGTTGTAGCCCGTCTACTTATATCCCCACGTTTGTCTTGTGCTCCTTGCATACCAGTCAGAAAACTTATCTGTGTTGCTTGGGGAGATATTTGAGAAGAAAAACATCACATCAGTTAAGAATAAACGCATCCCTTTTGCCTTCACTTGCCTTACTGTTTCGATAAATTCAAAAGAATCCCGAAGACTATGAATCGCTCATTTTTTCCCAACTGGTTTTAACAACTGGGCTAGCCATTCTGTAGCTGCGTAGTACGGTGAATTGTACGCATCTAAAATCCGCCATAATGATGCTCTGTTCTTATGCACCTTAGGTAACCCATAAAGCTTGGGAATTACACTGCCTACTGGTCTAACTCCTTCGAAGGTAGTTGGATCAATCGGCCCCTGTTCCATACACCTTTTTTAATGCCTTTTCAAAGGTCGCTGTTTTTTCCTTTTCAGTCTTCATGCAAACGGATTTGGTTTCATCTTCCAGCAGCGCATTAATTTTAGCTAAGTACTCAGCTTCATCTAGAATGACGAGTCTAGCACCTTTATCAGGTCTGATTTCACTTTAGGAACTCCAATGAGTCTACATGCCGTCGAGTGAGCGGGTGTTTTAATGGTTTTTCGGGTCAGGTATTGATAGCATGACTGAACTAAGGCTAATTTGAGAGTCACAGTACTGAGAGCTGACGATGGCTGCCGATCTATCGATGGGTCACGAAGGTTTTCAAATTGACTTTCTAAATCCAAATGCCTAAATTTAATTTTAGGATAGTAAAAGTTTGGTCCCAGTGATAAAACTTCAAAAGCAAATTTATCCAATACCAAAGGGAAAAATCATGCATTTACCGCTCCGGATTTCTCAGAAATTCAGCCTTAGATATGGTCGAGTTGAGCTGATTTTTCAGTCATACTGACCACTTTTTTTGGCTATGATCTGCTAAACGTAACTGTCCAACTCGCTTGCCTCATTCGTTGGCAACTCTGTAAATATTCTTGCGGAAATAGTCTGCTTGTAGTCAAAGTCGTACGCTCTGTCCCTCCGTGTGTTCTTCTCACTTAAGGCTAGTCGCTGTAGTGAAGTTCCATTAATATTAACGCAATTTCTTCTGAGGATGGTTAAACAATGTTTCGGAAGTTCTCCACGTTCGATACGTTGTTCGAGAAACTCGACAGCCGCATTTGCTTCCGCAACTCGTGTACAGTGGGGTCTTTGGTTTGTATAAGTATCGTGAATACGCCCGCTTTAGTCATGAGTAGAAACTAGTAGCAAACAAGCTAGTTTCCAGCCACTCATCAGTCTAAATGCAACACATTTATATGAGTTCGCCCACGGTAGTCCATCAGTAGGATGAGGGATGGTATTCATTAATGTCAAGTTAGTTGAATTCGTGAGGTCTAATCACGTAACACCGGTAACTTGAGTTGTAGAAGTTATTGGAAAAATCGGTACTCCTACATAAGTTTCACTATCCCTCATCCTACTGATGTACTACCCTTGAAAATCCCACATAACTATGTTGTATTTAGCCAGATGCTTAATCACTGAAATCGAGCTTGTTTGTTAAGCATGTATTCTCGTGACTAAAGCGAGCATGTTCACGGTGCTAGAATTGTAGTCTCACATCTGCGACAAACAGCACACATCGCATTTGAGAGAGCGCTCGTCGGCCGAGCTTATCGACCAACTTGTCAGATAGTGAAAGCATTGAAAGCGTCAGTGCCTACTAGTTTTCTTGACTTTATAAAACCAATAACACACGAAGGCGCACAGAAGAAAAAAACTTTGGGGTAAAATAAAAGGAGAAAGATGTAATGGGCGAATAACGTCATCATCGGGAGAGAGGTTGCTTCTGACACTTCCCGGTCGTTTATGCCGTAGAAGGGGTTTGACTGGAAGGATTCCGTCCTGAGTCTCTGACCTAGACGTCTGGTCTGCTAAGCAACTGGGCCACAGTAATTCTTCGGGAGACCCATCCGGTAGCTAATGATTCAAGAGTCTGACTCAGTTGACAATTAGGAGCTTGTCTAGTTTAGAGACATGGTGAATAACACACCCATGTCTGATTTCGATCACTGCTGTGCGCAGTAGATTTATCTGAACCTACGTCAGGCTTTTGAGTGATACCGGATATTTTCATTCATATTGGATGATGCGCCGGTCGTCACGATCAACCGTCGGGCCGTCTGCATGCTTTTTGTTTGAGGGCACATTTTCTAACACCGTTCGTTTCGATTAGGAAGACAACAGTGCCACAACTGCAGAAATAATTCTGTCACACTGATCTGGAAAGTGTGTTTGCCGAGGATTTCTATAATGAAGGACAACTGTTAAGTCTTGCAACCTAATCGTCACTGTGCGACAGTGTGTTGTCGCATATTAACACAATCTCTGACCGGGCTGTACTGATCTTCACCTGATCTAGCAGGGTTCACTGCTAGCCCTTGCAGTCACTGGTGTTGTATGCTCCGTCATCGTCGTTACTGAGCTTGATGTCACCTCCAACCAAATGAAGATTACAGCCTCCATTATTTGTCACAGAGATGTATGCCCTTGTTCCTTTTAATGAACGTCCCACTGACCTCGTAAAGAACAAATGGAAGTTTGTCTCATCTATCCAGCAAATGGTCTTTGCATTTGCACAACACTCCATCTGTCGGTATGCAAACAGTCACTGTAATTCCGAATTCTCATTTGAGTTCATGCTATCAGGTACTTGGCACAGTTTCTTGACAGTTATACACTGGCCATCCAAGTGTCGACTAATCGTTGTGGTCGATAACCCCTTCTCAAACTCAACCTTGACACGCAATCACAAAAACTTCAATGTAATCTTTGGGTCTACGGACATCCACTTCAGCAAAATATCGATCTCTGATTCGGTCAGTTTTGCTTCTGTGTCCTTTGCGCGGCTGAGCTTCATAAGTGATGCAATCCACATGAAGCCACTTGTAAGCGGCGCTGCACTTGACTCTGTTCAGACGGACAATCGTGCGCCAGTCATCGCCCTTTATGAATTCTTCGACAATGCGTCTGTGTGCTTCGGGACAGATATGACTCTAATTGTGTCCGCCAACCATGTATGCAACAGAACTACTGGACTTGAGATCCACAGATAATCCCAACCAAGCACAATCCTTTACCTGTCAAGAGAACTAATACCCGCAGTTTGATGAATTAGTAGGAACAGAGTCAGGTGATCTGTACTCCACTTCGACCGCTAACCCAGTTCTCATTAAGGAAATCAATTGATACCCGCCGAATAACCACTTCGTCGACCAAATTAACCAACCGGAAGTGCTCTACTTAAGATTGATTGTCCCTTCGGATTAGTTGGGTCAATCACTTTCTTGCCGTCACGTACAAGATTCTAATGTGGAAATCCCAATGCGCCAAAGTGAACTGGTTTAACGTGTAATGGAAAATTTTGTGCTTAAAATTGAAACAGATTTGTAAAAAGTACAGTAACGTGTGGGACACTCATGACCTGGGATTCACCGAACGGACTGCGCACTGATACGCGGTAACATGCCTCACAGTTGAACATGGAATAAACAAAATCACGGTCATTCGCGTTGTTTAACATATTGCTGAATGAACTGCGGAGTCTAAGATTGGTTTTCACTAAACGATTTAGAGAACATATATGCCTTAGGTGCATATTTGTTGAGGGATGAAAGTGAAATGAGTAGGACACAGATAGTCTAGAAATCCTCTAGTTTTAACTGATAATTGTGATGTTTGTGGGTGAGATATGGAATCGTTGTTCAATCCTTTTGTGCTTGTCCACTTAAGTGGCCGCGCAGTTTGCTTTAGATTAACCAACTCAGGCGAAATGTTGTCAATTTTTAAGGTACTAAATAAATTCCTTTTGGAAATGTCAATTTGCTAATTGTACGGAAGATTCGATCACGTCGAAGACGTTGTTGAGCAGAAGACTTTCAATGTAGATGATATGGACCAAGCGAACGAAGACACGTTGGGTTATGAAAAAGCGAACCTACCATTAAGAGGTTATTGCCAATAGCTAACGGCCTAAGTTAATTTCGGTACACTACTTACCTAGTAAACTTTGAAAAAGTTGGGCGTTCATACTGAAGTGTTCCGTTGAACAGTAAACAGAATTATAGCGTGTCCTCGTGGTCACATTTGAAACAAAACTCTACGAGCGGTTTCATCCTGATTTGGACTCACCAGGTACAGACAGACTGAGTGGAATATCGAACATGTGTGAACGCACTCACTCTGCTGCATTCGACGTTTTATTTAAAGAGTGGAAGTGTGGTCTGTAAGCGCTCCTAGGCCGATGTATAATTTAACTGTCGATTCCTTATTTGAACTGGAAGCACTAACCAAATACCACTGCCGTAAATGTCCCACCTAACACAGTTGGGTCTCATCTAAATTCATGAATCTGCCATATTACTTATTTGATGTTATTTGATAATCCACCCTCGTAATTGTGTGTTCTTTTCAATCTACTTAATAAAAGTATGTAAACACAACGTTCGTATTGTTGGAATTTGTTCCTATTAAATTTTGTGCCCATATCTCACTGTTGTATAGAGAAAGGTTACAAAACTACTCTAATGAGATTAGTGTAACGGAATTTCGTTGTCGTCACCCTTAAGTTAACTGTGCCGACAGTGTTACTACGGCGTAGTATGTATTCATTATTTTTGTACAACCCACTTCTTTTTCAAAATACAGGCAAATTTGTTGAATGACATTGAAGTACTTCGAAATACGGAATTATTATCAATGCGTCTGGTGGCAGACAAAATGACCTGGGCTCCGCTCAGCAATCGCGGAATTCGTAGACATCGGCGTCGGACAGAGGAAAAGGTTTGTTGAGTTTAACCTGAATATATCAATTACAACACAGAGAACCAACAAGCTATCCTGCATCTGAGGTACTCACATATCCGTTCGCCAGATACTCATAAAAGCACGTAAACTGAAAGTGTGTTTGGGACAAGTTAGAACCTTCTAATTTTCTGGCAGCTTGTAAGCAAGCGTACACAAATGATCAACCAACCCGGTTGATCTTTGTCAGTACAGATAAAAAATGTTGCTATACAGCTGGCCTTAAGATAATCCTTCCAATTCCTTCACCTTATTCGTCAAATGGTCGGTGTAACCAGCGTCAGCAGTTAGCTAAAAAAAAACAGGTTTCTCACAACTACCTTTAGATTGTATAAGAGATCGGCATAAGCAGTTCACAGTTTGTTTGTCAGATAGACCAGCAGTACTTAATGAGACTTCAGGAAACGCACACAAATCCAATTGGATTGACCTTTTGACAGTTTGTGGCCATCTACTGGGCAACTGGATTGAGTTAGCCCGACAAGAAGCAACCATGCTTTCAGATTATGCTAAATCCGGTCCGGTTTGGAGCAGTGCACCTTGTTTATACTATACAAGAACGGATTATTGATAAAGGCTATTAGTTTACTTAGCTGTAAACATTTATCAACTAAAAACAGACTACTGCCACTGATTCAGGTTTCCGTTTGTAGGTACGGTAAATACGGATCACAGCTTTCCATTCATAAGGTATAGTACACCCGGACTTATATATACACCGAAAGTTAGGCACTATGGTCTGCTGCTCGATTCGAATAAACAACATAGACCATGCCTCCTCTATGGGACAACGTGGCCACTCCAAAACCTTGAACATTTTGACTCATTTACTCACTAATCGCACTGTCTTTTTTGAAATCTACCAGCTGACCCAAGAGATAAATCAATGCGGCGAGATTCTTCATGAAGTTAATTCTGTAACCTTTTAGCATTAAGATTACAATGGCGTCGATTAGCGTGACAGAGTTCCTAGGTAAGGGGAGACCCGGCTTTGGAAACTTTCTGTCCGGCTAGATTTGATCTCATTAAAAAGTTGTTAAGCCACCATGTCGCATCGTCTGGCCTACAGGTTAGTCATACACAAACGGATAAGCGACATTGTTTTGACCCATCTGATCATAGGTTAACATCTGCGAGAGTAGACCTATCCATTACTTGGTCAAGTTACCTGGAATGAAGTTGTTAAGCGACGTAGACAGCAGTTTGACCACGACTAGCGTTAAAATATGATGAACAGCACACCACTCGCCTACCCGAGCATGGGTGAGCGTTATGTTTCAGGCAATTGTTATGAACACTGGTCGAATTTTTAGGCCGGTCTATTCGCGTCAACACACTCATCCTTAGCAATAAGCGAAAATCGTTCCGCCTGGTTTAGCTAAACAGAACGAACAGACAATGTGTACAGCGGTCTTTAAAATTTAATTTGCCAATTGGATCCTCTTAGCTTACCGGTTTCAATAAAGCAGAGCAAGTGTCTCATAAAATAATGCTCAGTAGTCACTACCGCATGTGCTCATTTGCGTAATGCTCACGAGTTTGTGTGCGACACCGTAATTTGAACAGAACGAAACGAGTGTTAAGTGTGATGTGGTTCGGATTACGCAGTGCATTCTGAAAGTGGGTCCGGTCCTTCCCGCGGCACAAAAGCTATTAGAATTTGGTTGAGGTACAACCAGGGCCTGTTAATCGTCGTCAGCATGATTCGAAATGGCGTAGAAGATTCTGAGTTTCATGTCTTGTGATCAACACACTGGTTTCAGATCACAGCTGGTATATTTGTGAAATTTTGTGGCTATAGGTCAATCGCAAGTCTCAGAAATGTCAGTAGAAAACACACGGTATACATAGCGAATTTCGAGGCACACGTCAAAAATGCGCGAAGCCCTTCGAGAAATCACTCATTCCTCGTCTTTTCAGGCTCATATCGCTGCAGAGCATAGTTGTATGGCAACAGTTGGAGAAAATTAGTTGCGCCAGTCAGAATTCATAGTCGTCGCATATAGACCACCGTGACGAATGCTTTTGTCACTAGTTCTCCCTATTTTGAGACTTACCTGATCTGTTCTAACTTTCGTGGGGTTCCTGTTTGATCGTCGTATTCCTTCGAAACAGGAAGAAAGCAAATCGTCCTAAATTGAAAATGAGGTCAAAATGAGTCCATTTAGAACCACATCTCGTAGAACATTTAAGATACTGATCAGCTCACTTACCAGCCACATTATTTGTGAGTTCATCAATGTATCGTAAGAACGAAGAGACACTTGCCTCACTACGTCAAAGTGAAGACTACCTCGTAGATCATCTATTAATGTGGATTTAACATCTTGACGCAATCGGTTGTCTGTCTAGTAACAAATCGTACTTTCGGTTGCTCTGCATATAAAATTGTAGTGAATTAGACGTAGCTTTTATAAATAATCACTGTCAGCAGAAACGGCATTAGCGAAGAACATGTGTGCTCTCTTGGATGTTCACAAAAACCCGTAGGTTACACTTCCCTGGAATTAGTGGCAAACTTGCCACGAAGGTCTACCTGTACTGATTGTGAACTCAGATTGCAGCATACAGTTTTATCTAGTTATTCTCTAATAGCTGTCTCTTCATTCCATCAAAACTGCGCTCGGTTGCGATGTGTCCTTAACAGGTTACGACGTGAAGTTGATGCACACATGGCACAGTTCTGACTCCCGTTTACAAGTGTCCGCGTTACAAACCACATCTGATTTCATTTTCGTATTAACACCCACTCGTTTCTCTTATTTTCCTGGTGCATTGTGTACATTTTACTGGAGATTGTGAGCTAATCTTCAGAAGTAACGATTTCACAAGGTGAAAGTTGGAGACTTGGAATAGCGGCCAACATTTTCGCTACATGGACAGACGTGCATCTCACATTCTAATAGAGTGTTCCAACTTCGATTAAACTGCAGTACACTCAGAACTAATGATTTAGCGGTCGCTATTAACCACTGTTATGTCACCAGAAAACCGTGTACGATGCTTCTCAGATTTACAGCTTTCTTTTTATGTGGTGTCACTTTATTTTAGGCAAATGGATCAACAGTACACATTCTATGATCACTGCGGGTAACTCTTGTGAACAGGACTAGGCTACTTTGCACTAGCTGCGCATATAGACAAGACGTATTCTTTTGGTCAAAGTGCATGCATATTTTGTGTACCATACAAATAAATTTAGGTGTATAAAGTTAGCCTCAAATAAAACGACTTAGATTAGAATTCGACTTTGAACTGCCTATATTACATATGGTTCATATTCACGGAACTGAGCTTCATAATTGGACAACACGGGTTAGTGTCGATTAGAAAATTGGTTTATGGTAACACTTCCCGGTTCATGAGAAAGTCATTTAAAGCGGTTTTTCTAATGTAAACGGGATAAAAATTAAGGCTATTTCCGGTCAAAAGCTATCGATGAAGACACTTTTTGATTTAGAACAGACAATTAAATGTCTATCACAATGTTTCTCTTATAGATTGGAGTATTTAATGTGAAGCACTACGTTATCTCTAATGTGTTTTTCCGAACCGTGAAAAGGTAAGTCCAGGATTAAAATCCACAGTTCTCTAATTAATGCTTTCAACGTATGGTTTTTATGTTTTAACCTTTTTTGTGTCTTCATACCAGATAGGATGTGTTTGGATTTCATAATAATGAAACATACAGAATTGAATGTGGACCAGTAAATATATGTCATTGGTAGAACAATATTTTAAGAAAAATATGCAACCATCTTGCAAGTCAGATTTATATTGCGGAGTTTTTGAATTGTCGGATAGTAACAGACACCGTTCGTTCCAATACTGTTGGAGATTTGAACTATCCTTCACAATAGGACTCTACACTAGTGGAGAGCGTGAAACAGATTCTACATATATAACCCGATAAATAGTTGCACGCTGAGGACATAAACCATGAACAGCTTTATAAATACACTTAGAGTAAGCCTGATGTTAATTTAGTTTGTATTGGTTTGCTGGTTATCAGAATCTGTTTTGTTGACTATCAAAGCTTCAGACCTTGTATGCTGTTAAAAATCATTGGAATACTGTATTTACCACTAAGCCGCCGTGTTAAGGGTAAAACAAGCGAAGGCATAAATATTTATCGGTAATAAGTTTACATTATTCTACACTTTAAATAAAATCGGAGACGTCAACTTGACAACTAGTTCCCGCTGTGAACAGGACGGTTACCGTTCGGAACATCGGTCAGCTTAGAATTGTTCACAGGCAGAAAGGAATACACACGTAACCGCAGTAAATCGTCAAATCTGGTCAGTGCCAAGGTAGTCGACATGTGTGCCACAATAAACCATGAACCGGAGTTCAAAGCCAGCTAATGGCAAAGATATGCAGCAACGGTGAGCTTTAAGTGAGATGAAATTTGAGATTATTGCTTCTATAGGAAATAAGTTGCACATACCCCGGACTGATTGTAAAATGTGTAGTCCATTACAAGTGATGTTCGGTTTACATACTACGTCTGCTTTATGATCAAAACTTGTATGCGAATGATTGTAATTATCTTACTGGGGCTTCGAAATCAGAACAAACTTCTGGTGGACCGCTCAGCGGAAGCGCTCGTTACAGAGCAGTAAAATTAGATACGCTTTTTCGAACGACAGGAGATCAGGCTGCTAGCCGGTAGTCCAGTAAGTGGACGCCTTCATCTGGACTAAATTCACCCACAAACGAATTCTGAACAGAGACCAGTTTCGTCTATTACACTGATGCTTCTATGGTGAGCTGGGACCTCACACAGACATCATTCAGATGTTATCATTAATCAAACCTCCGGTTCGAATACGGTTTGACTCTTTACCTTATGTGACCAGGAAGATTATCGTCAAATGGCTACACCCTGAAAGTTGCCGTCCAGCATGCGTGTGAGAACTGAACTTATCCAGCTGGAAACAGCTTACTGTGTGTTTTCATTATGGTGTCAGATTCACGGTGATAAGTATCGCTGCTGTCACATTTGTGATGCATTGCGGTTTTCATGTTACCTTCACTCTCTCAAATAAGATCGATGAAACACTGACATACGGTACTTTGAACTCGACTTAATCAGCCAGTACCGTTTGACTGATTGGAGAATCGAACTGAAAGTATAAATACCCAATTACTTTTAGGCTCCCTAATTTGATGGTGTTGTGTTGTGCAGAGATACTATGTTTACCTGCCGTCATCAGTAGCTCACTGGTTCAGGCTAACACGCATCTTACTCGAATTGGGTCAGCGAACATTTAGCGCACAACACTAGGATATACTTATGTTCACTGCAGTGAAGGGTTGTGCTTCGTTTGAGTCACTACTGTCCTACTCAACGCACCACTGTTCATGGTTATCGCAATTCACCCTAGGTTCAATAGTTAAATTAGGATTCGAGGTTAGCTGTCATGCAGCGTTTTCATTGCTCACCACACTGGAACCCGTTTAATGAGTTTCCCTCTGGATATAATTAACAATATCCACCAAAACCACTGACATATCATAAGCCGATATCGTGTAATGTCAGGAAGTGCAAAATTGTGCTCTGCATGTCTAAATGTAGAAGCGGAATAGAAGCTGTTGTAGTAGATAGTAATGATCTGATCTTTTATGGGAAGGATTTCCATTCAGTTCAGTGAGAACGGACACACTGTTAGCATGACTAGCAAGCGCCTATGGCTGGGTGTTTAGTCCTGTTTAACGTGAGGCCAGTGAGACTGGTCAAGACGGATGTTTTGCAAAGGCATGGTTGATAATGACGACCGAGGTTGGAGTGCGGCACTTCTCTATGACAGATGATGAGTGAAAATTGGTGTTCAATAGCTGTTATTGCTCATGAGGGATGTTCAGTTCACACTGACCACAATCCCCTACTGCCCACTAGTGATTAAAATAACGCCCAGCAAGTTCCACGATTCCTATGATTTCAACTTGTGGAGAAAGTCTTCATCGTGGCGTCATTAACGGGAGTTACCGGGACAGTTATTGTCTCCCGTCGAGGTGTTCAAGAAATTCAAGAATTAGTTACAATCGAATACGGCTGAACGTTTGTGTGCAGTAATTCAGTCGTACCTAATGTGAGTTCAGTGGTAAACGTGGCCGGAGTTCAATATTCAGCCACAGCAAGAATATGCACTACTGACAATTTCTAACGACAGGGAGGTTGGTCGGAAATTTTATGAGAATCCCAAGACTGCCATCAGTTCTGAGTGGTCCTCAACTTCATTTGTTGACAGCCCAATTTACCAGAAAACTGATGAAGATTTTTTTGTAGGACTTGAAAATGGGTTTTGTAACGTCCATAAAAGTTTGGCATTTGTTACCTCTTCTCTTGTATTGAAGGACGGAACACTTGCCAGAGTCTGGGAGATGGATCCATCGCTCTAGACGAAAATGTTCAGTCGATAGTCCACGGGTAAGTTGTACATCGATCCACGTGCTCTTTTTGAGCGAACCGATGTGCTCTCACTGAAAACGCAGTTTTTACAATGCACCACTACATCTGTTTTTGAAGTACACAGCAAACTATCACACGTACTCAGAAAACGCCAAGTGCTTCTGTGTGTAGTCTTTTAAAATGCGAAAGTATCGACATCAGGACAATCCTATTTAGGTGTGAACAATGAAAGTGTTTGCAAAATTTCGTTAGTGTTAGTGTAGCAGAGACCGGTAGAAGTGTATTTGGCGCGTGAAACAAATTGTGATCAGAGTCGGTTGCGGGTTACTGAAACCGACCATTGAATCTTAGCGTGATGAGACTTAAAACTATCATAATATTTATCTTCGTCAGCAGTGACTTCTACTGATACAAAAATGTCATATTATCATAGAACTGACAACTCTGGTTTTAGAATAAAATAGCAGACGAGGATCAAGGTTGTTCCCTGAAACCCAACGTCAGATTGAGATGATATTTGCGTGACGATTTCATTGCTGACGTTCATGGTCCCATTTCATCACAATGCTTAATTCTCGGAAAATACCATAATAGCCTTTATTGCACTGAAACCGACCAATCATAATATGTTTTTATATCTCCACTTACGTCAGGTAGGTCAAAAGATGGTTAGTACGACAGCCAAGGCGTAATCACTGTTAGCCATATTTAAGTAGCAGCTTCATTTCCATGGATGATTTCATCGTCAGTTTTTCAATAATCGCTTAAGTCAAGGACCGCATTTTTCACAAACCATGGACTGGCTTGGATGAGGATAACGTTCTCATCACATGGTTGTGGCAGCCGTATACCATTAGTTTAACGATCTGAAAAAAGCTTAAACTTAACACCAAATTGTTTTTCACTATCGCTCATTTAAGCTATCTTTGGTTCATTACCTGTGATTAATATAACTATGGTTCAATATAAACTAAAGTTATATCAAGATATCCTAAGCCGGAAAAGATATTGTTTGGTACACATGGCTTGAGCGTGGCGATAATTTCCGTCAAATTTCGGTTCGTATAGCACATTTGTTTGATAAATATACTGTATCAAACTGATGAGCATTCAGATCTGTCAGGTTCAACTCTTCTTCTCGGGCCAGATAAGTGATCATGTCTTTAAGGCATGAAACTTCCTTCGCATCTGCGGGGTGGCATATTCTTGATCACCTTAACTTTGTTCGGATCGGCCCTCGGTTCTCCAGAGGTGAGTAGGTGGCCATGAGAGTTCAGTTCTGTCGCCAGAATAATCATCTTATCCCGTGATAGGGCTATTCCTTGCAACACGCACCGTTGCAAAAAAGTTTCAACCCTCCGATCATGTTCTTCTGTATATCAGCACATCGTTAACGAAACTGGTTGAGTAAAGGAAATGATGCTGCTGAGACTACTTTCAAAACGACCCTGGCAACCGGTTGTATCCGGTCTATTCGCGCACGACAGTGAACAGTACCTGGTCCTGTTGAACTGGTTCTCATATTAATTTCAAGTTGTCTGGCTGAGCAGTGTAAAGAGATTGAATTGGACAAGCGTATCGATACGAAGTCAACTGGTGATTCGCAGAAGGCTACGGCCGATCAGTGTCGTCAGCGCGAACAGACTGGCATGTCAGCGCGGGGACCAATCAGCATGGCACGCTACCCCAGCATCGGTTTTTGTTATAACGAGCACCGGAGTAAAACAAGTTTTTTAAGTGCGTCACGCATTAAAACAAACGAGCTACAAGCGGAGTCGAGCCGACTAATGACAGAGCTAAAGCTTCAGCACTAACTGTAATTCTTCATTTTACTGATGTGTCTTGTCTATAGAATAACCATTAAAAACTCAAAAAAGTGGGGTTTGCTTTGTGCCACGAAGACCGACTTTTGCTTTCGTTCCGGAAGGTAGCTGTTTCCAACAACCAATACCACCGAAAGTGCAGTCACGAACAAACTGCTTGCTGGCTACGAAGATGGATTCCTCTGATAATGGATCTAAGTTTGTGTAAGCGAAATTCAACAGGTTTGCAGATAACTGGGAGTTTGAGCAACGACCAAGTAGCCCGTATTGTAGTCAATCAAATGGGGAAGTCTAAGCTGCAGTTAAGTCCGACGGAAGATTGGTACAGACTACCAAAGAGTCAAAGGAAGGCTCGTATCTAAAACCTTTAGAAGGAAGAAACTTGCATGAGATCATCGGATACAGTGCGACGCAACAGAATTGCGGGCGAGGTAGGCGGAGAAAATTTTTAGTGACATCTGAACTGTAAACCAACGACAAATCAGACGATTCAAGTGTTCGAGAAAACTTAACACTACGCAAAATGTAACAAAAAATGTACTATGATTGGAGGATTCGGAAACTTGCGATCCTTAAACTAGCAGGTAACGTGGGGGTTTAGTATGTCCCTGGAAACCCGAGGCAGTGAACGTGTGATGTGGCGATCAGAGATGGTGAGCATAGGTCATTTGATGTTGACGTGGAAGGGGTGGTGAAAAAAAGAAATCATGTGCAGTTGAGAAAGCAGACTTCGCCACGAAGGCAGACTTGTGATGCGAGCTTTGAGGAGCCATCAAGAACGAGAAGTGGGCAGACTTATCAAAAGGGAAGGATGTGATGAGATTAAACAGAAGCGGTCGCAACTGTGGCGAAGATTCAGCCAGTGAGAGTTCATGTACAAGCCGCTACAGACAAAATTGTGGTCGGTCAGCGTCAACCAATCAAACGCAACGATCAGCTGTAATTTAAATGTGTATCAGGTTTCATCGACTCAGTTGCTCTAGGCAAGGTAGTGAAAAGCAACAACGAACTGACCAATGAAAGCGCACAAATGTTTGTTGCTAAATAACAGCCTTAAATACTGTTGCTTCTGTATGAAACGAGTGCAGTTTTTCCATTAAAGTGATATTGCTTAGTGCCATCCAGACCATTGTTGTTCACGTTTCCTCGAGTCCGTGGCCTAAGCGTCCGACTGTTAAGTCGTCCTAAGTTTGGTGTAGAATGCACGCTATCATATGTTACCTACACCATTTTATAATCTGATCGATTTAGTTTCGACTAGAAAGAACACAAATTCAAATTCATCTCTCGTTTCTTATTTATTTCGGCAAATAAATTATATGATCATCTATCAACCAAATGTTTCAATGTTTCCAACGAATAAGTTCTCAGTTGTATGGTTAGGAGCATCCGCTTCGGATCAGCTTCTCACAGTGAACGAAGTCAACCGGCCACTGTACTTAGCCCTCATTGTAATTGGTTTCTTCGGCACCACCTATGGTACCACTCTCGAACCAAATAGCTGATTTTAGTTCAAGTACTAAGACCAAGATGTATGGAACTGGAGGACTTTGTGAATCGGCTGGCCAGTGATAAGGGACCAGATGGTTGGCCAGTGTGAAAATGAGGCCGATATCTATCGGAACCAACAGATGGTGAGACTGAAATTGTACAGTCTAAGCCGGGAAGCAATATACTGAACATACAGGACAAGGGTTAATGAATTAAATGTTGGTGCACTGTAGATGAGAGTAGGAAGACAGAAAAAAACATTTTGACTGCGAACCAAAAGAACTCCTCAACACTAACGTAGTTAATGAAGATAAAAATGGGAGATATTAAAGCTTTTTTTCAAGGATATCTTCTGCCATGACTTAATATTAATAATGTTACGTTCAAGAATTACTTGGACAACAACTCGGTATCGCAGGTTCTGGCCACTGAGCTTCAGTTTCGCTGCTTTGAGGCACCCGTGTCGCAGTCAAAGAAGGTGACTAAGTATAAACATCGTCTTGACCCATTCACCTCCACCTGCCGAAGCACCTCGGTGGTCGAAACCACATCTGATTGCCGAATGCCCAAGATAATTTCTAGAAATTTCCGATAAAGTGGACCCATGTACTTCACATTCCGATGAAGCAATATGCAAGTCTCACACCAGGGACGACACGACTTAACGGTTGAAAATAATCCTAGTTTATATCTGCCAGCCACTGTTGTTCCAGTGACATCTTTTACGACGTCCGGAAGTGGCGCCTGTCTTCGTTAGACCAGCTCGCAAGTCGCAGTCCAAGGACATATCTTCAGACAGAAGTCTGTGCAGTTGTGCAAAGTGTATCCAGTAAAGCAGGTTAAATGTGTAGGCACTGCACATGGAAAAGGCTCGAAAAAATAGTGTCTTCAGTGTGTTAGTATTCTAGCCTCAGTTGAATGCCATGATAGCGAAAACCGTGTCCCGTTGAAGAGGCCTATCCACACTCTTTGCAAATAGCTCACTATCACTGGCAATTGACAACATGCCTATAGTTAACCCACATAACCAACTTGGAACTCGGAAGCTTTGAGTGAGTGGCAAACAATCATCCGTTCGGTGGTCAACTTGTACACCATCAACGGTGTCCTGAAGAGCAACTGTTAACGGTTACCTAAAAACTAACAATTGTTGTTGCTATCACACACTCCTGCCTCACAACAATGATAACTTCAAAATCATCTGAAGTCGATCGACACAGTTGCATTGTCACCTTCGAATGAACACGCAACAATTTAATCAAATTGCACAAATTAACAGGACACCCGAGCTTACCAAAAATCGTTCACATCGCCTCATGATTTACGGAATGAAATGCCTTGGTGAAATTCACAAAGAAGACATACAGTTGCCGGCTGCATTCACGGTACTTCCGTCGTATCTACCGGACAGCGAAAAACGTGTTAATTTTATTTCAACTCACCTGAATTCCAAAACGCTACCTGGGAACATTGTTTTCCAGTACGTCCACGTTGTATCGGTTCATTAGGACTCTTGGTAGCACGTGTCCAGTACAGCGCGGCAGGCTGATTCCCCGATAACTCTCGGTGCTTTGTTTGTCACCCTTTATTTTAAACAGCCATAGCCATGGCATCTCTGAAGTTTCGGGGAACCGTATGCTGCTAACTGATGAAGTAAACAAGCTGCAACAAGACAGGTTTCAAAACTAGGCAGACATGGTTCAAGATTGCTCTGACAGCCCGTTTTCACCCGCAGCCATTTCGTTTGTCAAATGTCCAGCAGCCTTCAGTAACTCTTTTAAAACTCAGGAGTGGGCAAGTGGAGCTTTGCCATCCAGTTGCGGCAGATTATTCACGGCCACTCAATCAGTGGTAGCCGGCCGGTTTAGTACGTTACTAAAATCGCTTGGGCCAGACACTCATGGTGTCTTTCCATAGTGTATACAAAACGCCAGACTCCACGTTAACTAGTACTTTAGCAAATTGAATGGATAAGCCTAAAATTATTTCACTTGACTTGTAGAGATCTTAGTGTTGCCGGAGGTCGGTGTGGCCTTGTACACTCCATCATCCAATTATCCTTGTTTCTGTAGATTTACATATATATATAAACGTGTACCCACACATGTTCACCTGAGAATTTAACCAAATGAGAGTGAAAATTCCACAACCATTTACATCATGTTTGACAATGGGATTTCCGAAATTAATTTAATTATGATGGGAGTGATGTAAAGAGAATCACCAGGAGAAGTGAGTACAAGCATAATTGTGCCTGCTTCGCGCTCCCATTTTTATGACTATTCTAGCAATGAAGGTCTGCTTTGACGAACTTCCTGAAAAGCAACCTCTACGAAATCTACTCAAGGAAGCACCGCTTGATTAAGTCATCATTTTACTTAAACTATGATATGGCTGATTAAACTTCAGTGTAGTTGAACATTTTAACTTACTTTGCGGTATGTTATCCGATTTCAAACTTGTATGGCAGGATTGACTGTTGTGGTATACTTATAGACATGGTGATGTATTACTCTAGCGTTCATCTCACTAAATGCCCGTTACTTAGTTGAGAGTGCTGTGAGTAAACAGAACGAGAACTTTCACAATCCCATACAGGATTATACAGGCTTATAGAGTATAAAAAGAGACTAAGTGTATTACTAGATTCTCATGTTTCACCTAAATTATGGGGGGAGTTTGGCCGTATCCCACAATCGATATTCCACTGAGTTTTGATACAATGGCGTCTTCAATCTGGTCACATATCACACGCTCGTCCCTAGAGAACTCGCATTGATTGTGCTAGGGTGGTAGGTGTCCGCTATTGATCATCCACCGATCTGAAAACTCATATCCTTGTCGTTCATCGTAGTAAAAGTTAAGTTTCATCACCTATTAAATTGTCCTGCTGCTGAACCTGATGTCTTTGGTCGGCCATAACCGCATACTGCTAATTCCCCAGCGCCATTGAAATGGCGCCAATCATGTACCGGGCATATCGTTGAGTAAGACGTATGTTTGTTCATTCGGAAGCCGTG
Organism: Paragonimus westermani; assembly: GCA_008508345.1. Taxonomy (NCBI): domain Eukaryota; kingdom Metazoa; phylum Platyhelminthes; class Trematoda; order Plagiorchiida; family Troglotrematidae; genus Paragonimus; species Paragonimus westermani. The sequence continues at coordinate 117,575 of QNGE01001718.1, forward strand.
TTCCTCTTGTCCGCCCAAGATATAGGTGCTTTAGAGGAGGACTTTCTTTGGCCAATAACCGTCTCCGCCTAACTCTGGACGAAATATCTGGGCGTCGGCTCCTAAGGGAAGAAAACATCATCGTAGAATGCTCCGTCTTACGGTAGGCAAACAGTACCCCTGTGTTAACAGACGCGTCCCTTAACGAAACTGTCAAAACGAGTCGCATAGTGTTGATTGATCTAGTTCCTGTAATATCATTATCTGTGAGATTGGGCTGACCTACATTTGGAATCGGAAGTCAGCTGCAATATATCGGTCCACGTTGTCCACGGCAGATTCACCGTCGGATGAACGAATCTATTAATAAAATCTGCCAATCGGATTGCATCTGTGCGATCGGAAACCTACATACTTCAACACTGTCGGAAATATTACTACCAGTTTGTTAGCTGACTCCGTATTACTCGAACTGTTCTAATATCATAACTACCATACATAGACCCCGTCGGATTCCTTTTGTGTCTAGACTGTCTTGTATGATCAGTGTTTGTTGTATCTGTCCATAATCTCTGCGGTCTGATTTTTAATGCGTTTCTAATAACTGGTAGCGTTCACGTGTTCTCCTTTGTCGCTTTGGGATCCAAACCGAATGATTCAGTAGATACTATGAGAGATAATCCACTATCTATGATAGTTCTTCTTCAGGTTGTCATCCTTAGTGTTCAGCCATTCTCTCATCTTAAGATTGAACCCTTCTGTACGGGTATATTCGTAAGCATTGAACTCCCCAGTTCGTTATCACAAAATGAAATTGCCCCAACTCATAACACGGAGCGTCATCCGTTATGACTGATCGTGTTAATCTAAAACCAGCCAGAAGGATGTTAATGAGAATGAGTGCAACAGTTTCGTTCGTTTGATGTGTCACTGGAATGGCTTCCGCCTACTGTGCTGAATGGTGGATCTAGAAGTTTCTCCTGAGCTTACTGAGAATGAGCCAACAGTATCTGTCACATATGCGCGTTACATACTATGTTACCGGAGATTGCGTCAGTGATATTGTCTTCAGGAAAGACACCACATGTATTCGCCAAACTCCTAGAGAATTCCTCCACAGCACACTTCATGCAACAAAGTCATGTGTGGTCTGCCAGCTGTAGCCTGCTCTATTTCAAGATGGGCAATCCCCAGTGAAGTAGTTGGGATTAGCATACTGAGTTTTCCACGTGTTAAACACATGGCAAGCATAACATCATCACAATAACAGTTGGTCCAACAGGAAGATATTGTGGCTTGAACCACCGCTCACCTCAACAGAGAACACCAATTGAGAATTTTGAAAAAATATATCGAAAGAAGTCTGAGTGAGAGATCTAGAAACAGCATAAATGTAGGTACGCCATCGATTGCAGCACACAGACATCTCGGATGGCCCTTCCAACCAACAATTCGAGTGATCACGAGGACACCAGCCAGGCAGGTGACACCTACACACTTCGCTCAATGGAAAAGTCAGAATCCTCTTATTTCCTGATCCCACTATTGCTTGATCGCCACTCGATTTCACCCTACTGTTGGTGGTCTTAGTGCATAAGGCCCGACATAGAAAACGCCCAACTTGCAGGCGGAATACGTGACCCAACCATCTCGAGGTGGTTAGCTGGCCAGTTGATCACACAGCTCCGACGTTCCGGAATACGCGCCGGCTGACAGCCGTGTTGATCACGTGATCAGTTCACTTGATGTGGACTGATCGGCCGAGACACTGATGACCAAACACAGCGGGGCTGTCAGTAGTTTTGTTTACTGATGACTAGTGGGGGTTTTCGGTTTGAATACAGATTGAATATCATTCACAATTGATCGGAGCTGTCGCAGTTCCATAGACTTCCCTGTCTACCGCTTTGGATATTTCGGTCGTGTCTGGTATGAGGTCAATGGCGCAGTGGTCAACGCGGATGCCTCGTGGAAGCGTGGCCTGAGTTCTAGTGCAGGCCGTGGCGTGGCAAGGATATACACTACCGACGGGTTCCAACAGGAGGGAGTTTCGAGTCCGGTGCCTGTTTTCGGAAGGGGCTGACATAAAAGTTTGTGGGAATGCGACAGCTCCGATCAATTGTGGTTTTTTTCAATCTGTGTGAATATCTTTGTTGCGAACAGGCCACGTTTGCGAACCACAAGGCACATCAGAACGTACGCACGCATTATCTACCCTTCGGTTCAGCGACAATCGAACGTCTTTCTGACTACACATATGAAGCCGGCTGGTGAGAGCAACATGTGTCTTTGCTATCCTCGCTCATGTCTCATCAGCAGTATTACAAGCTGCCTAGATAACGCTGCTCAAATGTGTGAAACTGTCCACAATCTCGAGCGAATACACTTTGAAGATGTGAAGCGTATTCCACCTGAACCAGCTAGGCAACTCTTTTTCACCATGTTTTGTATGTTTTCGCCAAAGTGGGGCTAAGCCAGACATCATCCGCATACTTCCTGTCGATGAACCTAGCTCCAAGAAGAAGCTTAACATCAAGCTCATTGGATTCCACATGCGCACGTTCGACGATATGCCTCTCCATGCGACACCAAATTTACCGATCTCTAAATGTTCGTTCACACATCGAATCGGATTACCTTTCTTGTTACGGTCATATTATTGACTAAAGCACTCCACACAACTAAATCAATTTTGACAGGGAAACTGCGAAGTGGTTACATGCATACTACTCCGTGCAGTCAATGTGCACACATGCATGTAACTCGGCTGCAAATGGTGTGCACAGAATACTGATGAGCACATTGAGAGTCAGAGGACGTCCCACAAATCACTGAGAAACAAAACTGAGTAAACAATGTTTTTTGTCAGAGTTTGTGACCGAGGGCACTGTGTTCTGCGTTCATCTACATGAGTCATGGCTGGCCACTTCTCACTAAACATTTGATGAGTCAGTACTGATGTTCACTTTCTGATTTTATCCACTATTGTTGTGGTATGACGGTAACTGGATTCGTACTGTCATGTGATTGCACGAACCCAGTATACTCAAGTGCATCAGAGCGATGCAGTTCACATTAGCCAACATGTTTGTTGCCCTTTAGTCGCGTGGGTTATCGAGCTCCAATTTGCGCTTCCGGAGTATAAATACATATGTGGGCTGATTAACTATTATGTTAACCACTTGAGTACGGAATGGGGACGTACAGAGGTAGGCAATCTCAGAAGTGACATCGGGGTTGAATCAACTCAACGTACAGTGAATGCAAGGCAAAGTAATCGCAATTTGGCCGCTTGATGAACTTTTTGTAAGACGTAGGCAACCATTATATAGATGGATGCGGCTACGAATTACAATATTCGGTAACTGTCAGCAAGGCGTGACTTATTTTCCCACCTCATTATCGAAACGTCTTGGTTAATATTATAGAAGGGTTGTATCCTAAATATGTATATTCTTCTTCCAGCCTTCAGGTACAAATCGTGAAAAGTCGCTTAGTCCGCCTCGTGGCCACAAACAACCGCTAGGTCCAGGTGAGTGCAATCCTGCCACTGTTAATTGGGATCAGTACAAATCCGGAAAGTTGAAGCCAATTCAAACTTACTTGGGCCGAAAACCGGAGATGAAACGAACAGAAAAGCGACTGAAATTAAATATAACTATGGTGGGTCCGTCAAAATTGAATACTCATTTAAACCTCAGTTGGACGAATTTATACTATTGACTGTTCACACTAATATGTCTGTATGTGTTACCTACAAATACTCAATAAAAAATTTGACGTGGGCTGTAGGCCACTCATGTTCGATATAAGATTTTGTGATCAGACATAAACTTTTGTCCCCGGTACCAGTTCAAATGGAAACAGAACTTGAGTTTCAAAAGGAGTGAGATGAGTGGTCTTTTCAAATGCCACAATTTTGTAGTCCATGTAAAATCACTACACCCAAATATATCACAAAAGTTCAGACACCTTACTTTCAACGTCTGTATGAAAATTTCTTCAACCCTACTCTCACGGTTTGCATAGGTTGAGAATCTGGGAGTAGAGTTTTGGAACGAAAAAGGAGAGTTTTACTTGTATCCAATAATTTAGTTCGGCTTATCTGACCGCTTTATAGACATGCCGTTTTGTTGGTTATGCTCTTTGGATTAAGTACCTCTCCATCTTAAATGCAGTTTTTGTAATTCCATGGGAATGCGTTATTAACGAACTCATTTTCTAATGTATTAGAAGCACTTCGTAGTGCGTGTAACGACTATTATCAGCAGTTCAACTATAATTCGTTTACCGGTTATCTAAAATGACAGCATAATGATTTAGGCTCCATAGTCAAGATAAACTCACAACTTTGCTTACAGCATTCAATAAGAATTAGGGTTTCTGATGAGTGACCGGAGATCTTTTTCTCTCGTGTAGTGCATGTGTATTACTTGTTTGCATGCTGGAAAGTTGCATACATTGATCGACAGTCGTGTATAACGCAACTACCTCATAGGAATGTCAGGTTTCGATCCAATGTGGATAATCGGCAATTTGTTATTCGGGTATATAACAACCTTCTGTCAACGCGTTCAGATAGCGCCCTACCGGTGACTTCATATCCACGTTTTATCTGTTTCATTGCAGTTAACATTTATACCAAACAGCTTGAGAACTGAGAAGTGGTTATTTCATGATTGCTAATCACAGACTAATCTTTTTGCAACTTATAGGGTTGATTGATAAGTTCGGTTTTACAACAAATAATTTTCCTGGGAGAATAAGTAATGTTTCTAGGCATATACTTCATCATACACAGTTTAACCAAATTGTTTGAATACATTTTTCTATCTTTAGACCGAGGAAATACCGATTACCGTCCTTCAGTAAGTTGCAAAATGTAATCCAATGGAAAACATAGATTACAGGGTATGTTGATGCGGACCGCTTGAACAAGTCACAGTCACCTTAAATCTCGTGCAAGTTTTCGCATTCAGATGACCTGTTCGGCTAATCATTTTGAAATTGAAGTTCCGGGCCCAGATTTCATACACAATATGGATCATCACTGGTGTAGCACACGGTCGAGATTGGCAGGTGAACTTCAGCACACAGTTCAGCCTGTTGAATAGTGCTCACTTGACTTCAATATAAATGCGAAATTCTGTAGGGGAAAACTCTGATTTCGACATAATAAAACGCTGTAACCAACCGGTTTATTTTCCGAGACAAATAATCAGACCGATCATAACAAAATTACCTAAGTATATGACACCACTGTTACAGCATAAGGATTTGGACTCCAGAACTTGGGTCGAAAGCAGGTTTGACAGCCTTGAAGATCCATAAACTGGGTCACAGCGTAAGATATATTGACAGAACATGCCATTACAAATGCTTTATTTGAAAAACAACAGCGGCATATCACCTGCATTGATGAGGAGCTGGCATTTATGTAAGGCTTATGTATACAAAGTGACTATTTCGACCGACTAGGCAATACCAACATGGCGACGGGTAAAGCAGCCATAGTGCCACATTAAACATCTCAAAGACCGATTTGCTTGTCTCCGGTTCAAAACTGAAACCACGGTTTACAGCATCGTTAGTAAACTGGATAATGCTGTTAGACATGTTTTTGCTACCTAGCTGCATTCGTTCTTACGGCTCTATCTCAGCCAAAGTTCTTCAGTTAGATGGCCACTACCGTTCATGCTATCTCAGTCTGCCTGTGTCGAAATAACTGTTATTTTGAGAAGCGCCATAAACGTTATATCATGTGCTGTTCTTCTGACCACATCGAGCACAGTCAGGACAGCGGTCTGACAAGAACATTCACATCTGTATTTGCTTCATATGTAGCTGAAACCATTGACTTCAACAACTCGTTCTGTGTTTTCAAAAGTGTCAGTATTCACCCAGTAACTAAGCTAAAATTAGCATTCTGGCTATTTTTGAAGTTTATATCACTCATCTGTTCATTACTTCGTTATGTTCGCAAAACGTTTTTGCATGTGATTCAGATTTCCACTACCATTACGAATAGCTCGTCTACAGTCTTAACCAAACAACTGTGTATCCCTCGCCACTCTCAAATTCTACAGGAACTTTACTTTCATTACTATGTAGTTCTTCTCAAAGCAACTTTAGCAACGAGGACACACCTCACTTTTTGTCATCACACTTTTAACCACAACCATAAATCTTTCTATCTCAAGGTAAATTATACTGTCAGCTTCGCTGGAAACCAAGGTGTTCGACTCATTTTGTAACTACTGATCTTGTTGATTATAGTTCAGAACTATTAATCGTCCGAGGGATATTAACAAACCAAAGAAACATTGCTGGTGACTACACGGTAACAGGCGCACCAGTGTACTTACAAAGTGTATGGGATATTAGATATGATATGCTTATCGTGAGGTCACTGGCACGGTGTTTAACATAGCCACCCGATGCAACAGTAACGAGCTCTGACAGCAGAAATACTCAACCATAGTCTACCTTTTCAAAAAGAGACGACTGAACAGTTTATACGAATCCTAAATGTCTTATCATTTGTGAGCGATGAGCAACCTATACTCCTACTTGCACTTGTTCACTGCCAACCACTAGTCAGTAGACCTCAGGATGAGCATGTGTTGCACCAACAAATGAACACCATAAGCAGTCGATTTCACCGGAACTTAAATTGTACATTTCTCAAATCTGACATCAACTCTCCTACTGAGATAGCTTTTCTGGCCAGATTGTGTCAAAACATACCACTTGCCCGGAGTACCTCAGCGGTGCATGCCGCTGTGTCGACCGAAATCTGAACCCCGGTTTACACTGTCAGAAAAACATCGTTCATCGTAATGTCGATAGTCTGTTGTGAGACAGACCGAATTAACTCATCCAAACACTCAGTTTCATTCAAACCTGAGTGATATTCGATCCGCCCGGTGACACCTAGGGGGGGGGGCAGGGACTGCCTCGTTAACTTCGATTGATGGTTTCTTGATTAAGAATTCTCTTCATAACAAAATTCCATAACTTTTAGGCTCGTTAGGTGATAGTTTGCCCAAAAGTGATAATTGCCACTGATTTTCCAGCTGTTACTTTTCGAAACTAGGTACCTGACCCTAAGATAATGAGTTATGTTACGGAACTGCTGGTTAATTACCTACGTGTTCCTAAAATCACAGACCAAGCAGCACTGTCTCCCCAGCATCACTGTGTTGTTCGTTATCATTGTCCTGTGATGAGTGGGTTGTGAATTAAGTTAAATGTGCGAATTAAATAATCAGACTTAAGGATCTGTTTTGAAATATCTGAAATTCTTTCACTTCTGATGTTCACAGTAAATCGTCACTTTCTGAATCAATGCGGTCTAATCACAACGTTTTTCGTTCGTTAGATTATTAGACATGTTGCGTGTCCTTTCCCCAATGAGCAAGTTTGAGAAGTTACGCGATCTGCTCAAAACAGGCTTACCTCCTGGTTTTCCTCTTCGTCTGGGTGAGTGTAGTGTGATAGAAAAACCACCCATAAATTGTCTGTCTATTGCGTTTATTGTCAATTTCGTTCGGACTCGGACACCACTGTTATTTAAGGAAACCTTGAACAACTGTGTATCGTTTGAGCTTCGTTCACAAATTTGGGCGGGACTCACATAGCTCAACATCCAGTGGGCTGCTACTATCAGCGGTTGTTCTCTGTTAGATGTAAGGTGTAAGGAACGAGCAAGTACATTTTCATTTGAGTGCACTCGTTTAGTTCTTTTCGGGTTTAAAACAGAACTGCGGTGTTTTAATTCGAAAGAAATCAGAACAAATGAATCACTTAACAGTTTAACTAACGAACCTCATGTGACCTAAGTGAGAGTGAACACAGGCTTGGGTCTCTGGCCACAAGATTGTTAACTCACCTGTCTGACTGAACATTTTACTTCTAACTAACAAATTGAGAACAGAGCCTCCCGTGAAGTAACAGCTTCAGTATTGACACCAGCATTTTTACAGTATCAACGTCTTCAAAAAATCTTACTTTCTATGGCTCGTACGTTTGTTCTTCTTTGCATTAACCCCATAAACTGAACTGACAGTATGAGAGTTCTTTGGCAGTTCTGCTGATACTTGGGTGTCTTGCATCAACTAAACATGTAAATCGCTTATGCTTACTTTGATAATCTAATTTGTGCTGAAGGATTCTCCCTCCACTTTAAGGGACAGTTGACGAACTACCTGGGGTGTGACTCGACGAGTTTATGTCATATATGGAAAAAACACGTCTGGAGTTAGGCTACGAAACAGACGAAAAGCGGAAACACGTTTCCATTTATGAATCTTACATTCATTTCGTGTCGATATTTGCAGTAAGCTTAAAGAAACCCGTGATGAGTGGTTCCTCATGATGGGAGCGAGAATGTGGACAATTCGGCTAATCTGTCAATCTCACATTAGGCACGACCGAATTATCATATGTGAATGTTCAACCACTTTTGCCGGAGTTCTAGTCCCGGCTGTGGCAAGGATATACACTACTAATGAGGTTTAATGAGAGCGAAACTCGAGTCTAGTGCTTCTTTTCGAAAGGGGCCGACCGGAAAGTCCATGAGAAAAAGCTTCAATCAATTCTGAGTGGTGTTCAANAGCGAAACTCGAGTCTAGTGCTTCTTTTCGAAAGGGGCCGACCGGAAAGTCCATGAGAAAAAGCTTCAATCAATTCTGAGTGGTGTTCAATCCAAATGAAAAACCGAATCCCTTACTACTCGTCAGTTGTCTGTCGACACCAGATAATCTATTTCTACTAACGGGTTAAGGTTTTCTGGTTGTATTTAAGGAAATCAGTCTCCGTGAACAAAACCAGCGCTGACCATTGGCAAAATCGAACGTTTAGTGCTTCAAAATACCTACTAAATTTGTGCCCCATTCTTAACATTATTCAGAATACATCAACATCACCAACTGAACATTCTCTACGGAGATAACAAGTAACGAAGACATGTAGGTCTTTTCAAGACCATTAGATTGAGGATCACTTTCAGTAATCTTTAAACTGTTAACCAAATGTTTGTAAGCGTTCTAGATGACTCGTTATAAATGCAGTTAATGCAGCGGGTTACTAAAAAACTTTATTCTGCAGGTGTTGTCTTGGATTTGTCATACCTGACTGCGCGAATGCCAATTTATCTGGAGTAATCGGTCAGTGCGAATTGGTAGCTGAATTCCGTTGCTGTTAGCGGTCGAAGTGTTACTTTCTTTCTTTATTCCCAAACTCTTTTCTTTTGCGTAATAAAAGCTCCCATCACTTCTGAGAGTATTTTAAGATAGATGTACTGTTATGAAGACAACCTCAGCGATCGTTTAAATTGAACGACCGACATTCAAAGCCTTAAGTGGACTCAAGAAAGTCACTTTTGCCAGTTTTCGAAATAAAGAATATTCAAAACTGAATTGGTAGCCGATTGATTGTTGCTGTTAGTGGCATATGCCAGAGGCGCCTTTGTTAGTCGCTGTCGTTAATCTCTCTATTAGACTGAACTGATTTTCTTTGATCCACAAACGGCTCGCTGAAGACGAACTCATAGCTTACTATAAAACACCGCGTGAAAAGTTTCAGTTTAAAAAACATTGAGAAGCAATGACTTCCAAACGGCTTAAGTTCCTACCAACAGATATTAACACATTAATGACGTGTATGATGGTTCCCCTTCCGCTTTTCGATACGGTGGTAAATATGTCCTGCAATAACGAACTTGCCTAAAACAGTGATCAGATTTGGAAACTACTTAAGTAAGCTATCTGCTACTGATGGATAGCCTATTTCTTGTTTGGCGCAATATCTTCTCAAACATCTGTAGTCGATATTTAAAACCATAACACTGCAGAGCTACAAAGAACATTGTCGTCTTCTTCTTCCGGTGTTATATTTCCCACCATAAATTATCCACAAGCTCCCGTCGAAAATTCCTTCTTCTTCCAATCATAAGCCTTTTCGCGTGGACTTCGATTCAAACGTCCTTGTAGGACTACGGTTACCCCGCAAGTGCAAACACAGTCTGGAGGTTTATGTGAACAAATGTTACGGTTCGTCTGCTGATCCAAAGGCAAAAACAGCTGGTTTAAAGTTAAACTGATAGATTTATCGCACCGCTTTATGAATATCTTCGTTCAACAAAGATGTTTGCTCCACAGTGATATCAAGCCATCTGGAAGCTTGCAAACCAGGAGGGTATAGTTATGTTGATATCTAACAAAGGATATAGAGCCGTCTTGATGGTCCTGCAAGAATGTCAGGTAACACAAAGTTTATACCGAACAGCCAGATTGAAAACATTGTGATAGCAGAGATTCAGATTTGTCGGATGTTGCAAACATTGCTTTTGTAAATGTGCACAACAGCAGGTATATGAAACCTAATGGTAGTATGACTCTGGTGTTGTACGGTTTACCGAGAATCCACAATCCGCAAACATTACGGTACTCGATTCTTGCAATGGCGGATTTACCTAGGCAAAAGCTAATCAACTGTTTAGTGGATATTCGACAGCCACTACGCACACACGTTTCAAAATTTTGCCCGAAAGAGACGTTTGAATTATGTCACACTCCAGGCGAAATTATTCTGAAGAGGACAGTTTTATGCCGTCTTTCATAACATTTTTGTTTATAAATATGCCAACAAAAGAGGAGTAGCCTCCTTTCTCTGTAACTTTAGTAAATCTCATAGTATGACGTCTCAGATCAGATGCAGTATCTTGAAAACCTCGGTATTACTGTATCATGAAAAGGTGGAATTTCATTTTCGATAAAAGGACGTAATCAAACAAATAAAACTGCTGTGAACAGTCCACTAAATTAATTATTTCTGAATAAACTCCACCCTGTGAACGCAGTGCCGTAGCTTCTTTTCACTTCGTCAGTGTGGTTAGACACAATCCCCCTCAGATGGCCAGTCTGCATTGGTTACGACCATAACAACTCAGTATGGAGCTTATGTTGCCTCGTGACGGTAATCCTAGCTCACTTACGCTGAAATTGCTCTGCCCCACCTGGTTGGTAGCATATCCTCGGCCTATGACAATAAAATCCGCACTTTTCATCTTCCAATGTGTTTACCATTTCGGTGACAACTGAAGTGGTGCATGCAGTGGCAAAGCTGACAGACTGCTGACACTTAGAACGCACCCCCAAAAATATCAAGGACTTGCTCAGCGGTGTAACCCAGTGTCCTTGTGTTGATCGGTGACATGATTGCTGAAGCGGACTTTATTTCTGAGATTACCATAGTTTGCCGTTTGTACTATCACTGTTGTGAGTGGCGACAAATGAGAACAAAGAGAAGAGTATGACAATCTTGAAAAACAGCTTTGTTGATTTCGTTAATCAACTGTGATAATGGAGATGATGAATCGGTCGAATTAGCTCTGTGCTCACTGGATCTGACATTAAGTCGGTGAGGAGCCTAAGGTATTCGCTAGTTCTTGTTCGAAAGTCGAGTTTTTTCAACACACAAACGGGGATCGTTCTTAGCAAGTTATACAAGGATGACAATGGACAAGCTAGTGTTAGTCGTTCCATGTTTATAACAACACCTGTTGACGAACGCGTTAGTCGCCCATTTGTTACATACAGCTTGTACAATCCGATCATGGAGAACAGCATTTTCCTTCACTTTCCATGTGGTAGCGTGGACACTGCCAGTAGACGGTCGAATGATTTTACAGAAGACAATTTCAGTTACTCTACCTTTGAAATTCGCCCACAGAGTTCTTACTGAACCTTGGCGCTAGTGTGAAAGCCATATCTATATCGCTATATTTACATATATATCCTGATCAAATAGGTGGGTATGACTTGTATCAACACAATATCATTAACAGACCTCTTTTACATTGCCGAGAAATCCAATATTACATCTTTATAAAGGTCACTTGTTTCAGCAGATGACTGACAATATAAAATCACATTCGTTGTCTAGTGGTTTATATCATACTACTCTCATCAACCGCGACATCGGAATTCATCCATGTTTACTTCGTCGATTATTCTGTTCAAACCGTGTTCATGTAAATGGAGTTTTCGACGCTCCTATCGGATACTTCTGATGGCAGATAGAAATGTGTCAGATCGACTTGTAGGAAAATTGCGCATTTACGTACGGTGATTGTGGACGTTTTAACATTTAACTGACGAATAGTTCATATTTACGTTTTCACGTGATGTCGATGCCTAAACATCTGGGAGATGAGAGTTTCCTTCATAAAATTGCATAGTACGACTTCAAAGATGAACATTATGGATAATAGTGGTGAATAATGCCAACCCCTATACGAACGAAGAATTATACTAAACTACCGGATCAGTGACCTCTAATTGTTGCAGTAGAAAGCTGATGCACATAATTTATAGTGTATTATCATGTTTTTCACAAAAAAAGACGACATTACAATTCAACATGGTGATATGAGCACTAAGAGTATGACATAATTAGGCCAGTTTTCTACCAATCAATATCCCTACTCTTATGGATGCAGGTAAAGTTTTCTGCTCTATCGACAGATGCATTTGATGCCCATTCATGACACGTTTTTTCTCTTTCTATGTGGTGCGTGTTTGATGTATCAAGTTGGCCAGCTGTTAGAGGAACCGATTTTTTACGTCCAAAACCACCTCCTTTCTCAAGAAAACGACCCTATCCAATCAGAATAAGCGGAAATCTAGTGAGCAGTCGAGAGGTAACCCTCGCTATGCTTTTACCCATCTGATCTCTAGTCCGCTGTGCTAACTGGTGATTTAGTGACCTTAACTACCTTTTGATGTCTGTCCTTTGGTTTTCTGGTTCGAGAACGTGAGTAGGTCACTGTGCACCCTATAAATACCATGCACTTTCCTCCTTGTCGCACACGTTGTCGGAGTAGAACAAAGTTACCTTCTGCACCGGTATTCTGGTTTGTCTAGGGCGCAATTAACGCGGATCGCTGTGTGATTTTGGGGGGCCAAGATTTGCCATATTAATTACATCAAGGAGGAGAATCCGATTTCCTACTAATCGGTTTATTATACCGTGGACGAACCAGCGTATTGAGTCAAAGGTTTACACCAGCTTGGCATTAAATGCATGAAGCTTTAGGTGTCTAGTGAAAACCTAAGCGATGGTTGCAGACTAACACAAGTTCGACAGTATTTCACTTCCATACTAAAATGGCTTTCTGTCACCATTTCACTGGAGCGATAGTACCAACAAATCTACATAATTACTCTATAAAGACTTGTATTGGGCTTAGACACTGGCTCCAGGCTGCTGATATTCAGCGACCCATTTGCTGACTTATCCATACTGTGTTAACGACTTACATCCTCGATGACCCAATTTTTGTGATACAGTGTAATACAATGCACAAATCTGTTTGACCCAGAAATGTGTTTCCGGTTGTTTAACTGTATCATCCTAAGTTTCATTCAGAATGTTCTGTCATACCTGTCAGAAATTAAAGTTATATTTCATTGGCCTTGTCTATGAAGAATTATCTGACAATCTACGGTGTGTCCACGGGCAACTGCATACATTATACAACAAAAATGCTTCGTTTTAATTGGACACGTTTATGTCAAGAGTTAAAATACTGTTTCACATACACATAGCTGCAATGTAAGAGGAATCCCGTGATAGTCCACCTAATATGTGATTAGCGCTCGTTGGCACTTAAAGCTGCTTCCACCAATCTGCCTTTTAAAATTCACGAATTATCCAAATAGGATTGAGGGGGTTCATTCTATAATTTGCTGAAGTTGGTTTTAAGCTTTGGTGATCTTTCACAGCGATGTGACACGTCTAAAAGCAGGCCGGTCCAGTCGGATTATTACCCGGTTTTCTGAGTGATCGTAGTAAATTTTGAACGGCTTTCGATGTCATGAACACCTGATCACTTGTAACTTAATGGGAATTGGTTACGTTCTTACAAGACCCAAGTGTTTCACTGGTAAACAGCAAAAACAGATGGGTTCGGAAGACATTCTTTTAAACTTTTCCGTTCAGCTTGTTTCCGAGGCACACCAGTTTGCTCCTTTGGATCATTTAAATGACTCACACACAAGGACACACTCATCACTGAGTTGGACAGCAAGTAGGGTGGTTTATATCAACCGGTATTTTGTTGCCGTACTCTAGTACAGCCAATTCGGTTAGGGGATTTCAACTGGTGCTTCTAGTTCGACACTAATCTGGACAGTGGCCACAGATGTCAAGTGCCTTATTGTAGCGAGAAGGCGTCCAATAAAGCACAATCCTTATTGTCCAAATCGCCAGTCACATGCAACGCGCGCTCTCTCGTTTATAATTCCAACCAACAACACCCCCGGTTTCCGTTCACACGTCATGTGCACTTCTGACCAGTTTCCGTGTGTGATCGGCGCCTTCTATCGGGGGGTATTCCGCTTGCCATTCCTCGTCTGTTTGTCCGATATCGTTGCGCGATGGCTCGTCCGGCTGCTCGTGCTGTCCGCCATCCACCCAGTGTTGACCTTGACCATATTCCAACATCGTGTCGAGATGTTCCTCCCTATGTTGGAAAAACCACGCCTCCGATCTGACCGTCTGTCGTATTTCGCCTGCCCTGCCTCGGCCGTTGGTCCGATCCAGTCGAGCGATGACTCATCCGGTCGCGCACGTTGTTCTTGATCCGATCGCAGCCGGCTTTTGAACGTACCTCCCTCGCGTTGAGGTATTCGGCCGAGCGTTCGAAAACTCGCACCTTCGACCTGACAATCCACCACATTATGACATCAATATCCGCGCCATTGCAGGGACGTAGAGACGCAAAATGAAAGCCCTACATACATTTAACAAAAGATCCCTCCTATTTGTAGTCTGGGTTTATTATGGACAGGAATGGAGTAGGCGTTCCGTTTACTGTAGGCGCCTTATTATAGTTTACGGCAGCGGGTGACCATCATTTGTTTCTCCTTCTATTCGTCTCCTCTCGTTCTTCGTTAAATTCCGTGTCTGTGATTGAAAGATGGCGTGATTTGTATCTCTGTATCGTGGTTAGGAGAAAAATTAACAATCTAGTACCACGAGTTACCGACTCGGACCGTACTAGTAACTTACCAGTTATCACCAGGTGTGTATCCGCAGTCACCCATTGACACGATAACGTCTAATCCAGCTCCACTGAGTGGTCACAATATAAGTGTTCTGTGTAATGATGTGCTACAGAGACCAGTGCCATGATGTCAGAGGCTGAAGTATGCGTGCGCGAATGGCGACTTAAAAACTGCCAGAAGCACGAAAAATGGCCGATTGTGATGTTCCAAAATAAAGGCTTCTGGTGGTCGTAATCCTTGATAGAAAATTTGGTCGTGTCAACCACTAACAATAAAGTACGGTGCGTTCACCAACCTGGTTACTGATAATGCCTGAGGCTGTGCAGTTCTCGACATTGTTTAGCAGGGAGACAGTTTGTCTTTCACCAGAGGAGACCAATTCACATTTTTTACTCAGGAAACTGGCAACCAAAGTTATGCACCACCCCACCCCCCAAATAACTGCCTAGTGTAATTGACTACACGACTACGCAACTAAGTCAGTTGTAAAATCACACACTACACTCATCCAATTAGAACGTTTCATTTTTGGTAAGCGCAATTCTATTTACCTTCTTACATGATACATTTCGCATGTGCACAGTTACTTCTCCATGTCTTGTTTAGTCAGCATCGCTGTTGGTTCGTGCGTCTTTAAAATGATTAAAGAACAATACTCTAGAGATTTCAAATTAATTCCTCTTTAGCAATCGGCCGACCTTGTAAAGTACTTATTGTGACTGGCGACCGTGTTTGTTCTCTCTTATCTCCAGAAATGCCTGTTTTCCCAACAACACTTGCCCGAGTAGAAGTGAAAAATGTACAAATATTTCCCCCAAAAATGGCTAACTCTGATTTACAACCACCGGCCCCAGATGACATAATTTGTTCTTCCAGTCAAACTTCCACGAGTTTGGATCGGCAAAAGTGGTTTGCCATTCCGGAGGGTTACACGTTTTCTGGCGAATTCCGGTTGTCGAAGGTCACAAAATCATCGTGAGACTGGCCGAAAGGAGTTTCCCACGTTTGTCGAGCGACCAGTTATTTTCTGGACCTTCTTTTCTTGTACACCATTTACAGGATGCTCACTCGTGTGTTCATCTAACTTGATTGTTACAGGTTATGTACCTACAATACAATCTTTAAAAAGTGCTATGCATTTTCCAAAGTGGCGAGTCTGATGCTAGATGATTTCATTCGCTTAATTTAACCTGTAATTAAGATCAATCTAGATGAATGTTCTGCCAATTTGTTTGCGGTTGGAGGATAAAGAGGTTTCCTGATAAAGCATAATCATGGATAGGCTCTGTGATCAATAAACCTCCAAACGATTAGGTTGAGAGGTCAGTGGTCCATCCGTTCACGTTACGGAAAGCGAAACAGGAGTGAATAAAGATGGTTCGGTAAGGTGGAAAATTATAATACTGATTGAGGTAGGAAATACCGAAGCTCATTGTGACTCCTCCATGTTAGACATCGTGTACAGAGCCAATCAGCAGACGTGGGACGTGGTGTAAAATAGAATGGACAGCCTAGTCCAATGTGTACACGTGTGGATTAAAATTCATTTTCAACGCATGGCCAATTAAAAATGAATGAAGCATTTTGTTCTTTGAATGTAGAAGCTCATTCAGCAGAATACTGGGGACCTGAAAATTTAACTAAGGAGTTTCAAAATCAATGGTTTCCAGTTGAGTGGCGAAAGGTAATCGATGTGACAGAACTAGAGACGCATGTGGCGCAGTAATCAACACAGACTGAACGCGGTTAAAACCTGAAGAGCTATACTCCACAGAAAAACGTTTGCCAGTAGATGATACGACGGTGAGGAAAGAAACAATCGGAACTGTCCATTCAGAAAGATCTAATGGATTTGATGAACGAACTGAGTGCACATCCTACTTCGGCTTACAGTAGATGGCCAATGTGTTGCATTGTTCTGCGACTAATTTGTGCGTGACGCATTGCTTACCATATCTTTAGCATTGAGAAAATGTCAAAGCTGTACTGGATCATCTGCATTCATCTAACCCAGTAAGTGTGTAAATAGTGAACTGGTGGAAGTCGTTGTTGAAAGATAATATGCAACCCTTGTCAGTGGCCTATCGATTATCTGGAAGTCCTCATTTCGCTTTTAATGCGTTGGCTTTTTTCACGCCACAGTCGTTATAGAATTTAGTCAAACTTCTACGTGCCAATTTTGATGAACGTTTTACTCGTCTTTTTGTATTTCACATGATTTAAGGATAAAATGTGGTTGAAACTGGAGAACTAAAAAACTTATACTGTATTAGATATCATTGGAAACTCATCCGTAGATCCATCCTGATATATTGACGTAGTGACAAATCTTGCCTAGCCATATTGGAATTGATTTCGGATAACTGGTCAATGTCAAACAGGGTTCCAATGTAATTGGTTCTATCGATAGACGGGGAACATTTGTTGTTGCGTTATTCCTGAACTAATGACACTCTGAAAAACCGAAAAATTGGAATGGTCTCCTATCTTCAGTGTACACAGAACACTGGAACACATCAACACAGTTACACCAGACCTTAATGACCAGAATAATGACTGGGTTAAATGAGGAATGGGCGATTGTGACGTAATGCAATTGCATGTAGATATCAGGTTATGAATTCTTGACGATGGTGTTGAACTCTACATAATTTCTCGGATTTCTCACATCAAATTACTAAAAAATTGAGCTAGAACAGCAGAAATTTAAGTCTCTAAGTATGTTTGGAGAAAGTCAGATAGAGCTTCCAACTGACAAGCTGAAATCGGTCATCAAAGGTATCCCGCTGTCCCAAAATCAGTCATGCAGTCGTAATGGTCACAGCCGAAGGGTGCGACTATCAGGAGCAAAGAAGACAAAAGACCAAACCATTATACTCAAGTGCATCAGTAAAATGGAAGTGGTTGATCATTTTGATTAGTTTGGGACAGTCTACAATTGTGAGGTATAAGAAGGTTCATTTTGTCCTAAAGACAGCGTGCAATCTGCTTTTGACATAAAATATCTCCCCGCTGCGGATCAGAAACAGAACTGTTGAATGACAACAAAAGAGGAGACCCTCCAGTTAAGTGTTTGTAATTCCTCTATCTACCTGTTCAACCACTCCTGATGATTTAGGGTATTTCACTGAGTAGCGCGTACCCGACAATTCAACTGATGAGTAGTCGGGGATTTGGTTTATTTTCAAGTTGACCATCACTCACATTTGATCACAGCGTTCGCATTCAGATAGACTTTCCAGCCAGCCTCTTTCGAAAAGAATAACTAGACTCGAGTTTCGCTTTCACTAAAGCTCATCAGTAGTGCATATCCTTTCCTAATCCCGGGGCTATCGATTGGAGTAAACAGAACAATTACTGCGCCTCCTATAGAGACGATAGGGAAACCTGATCATTGCTCACAAGCGGGAGTGGTTGAGCGTTCAGATTTGATAATTCGGTCGTGCCTAATGTGAGGTCAATGGCGCAGTGGTTAACACGGTTGCCTCATGATTGGAATGTCCGGAGTTCAAATCCCGGCCGTGGCAAGGATATGCACTACTGACGAGCTCTAATGAGAGCGAAACTCGAGTCTAGTGCTTCTTTTCGAAAGAGGCTGGCTGGAAAGTCTATCTGAATGCGAACGCTGCGATCAAATGTGAGTGATGGTCAACTTGAAAATAAACCAAATCCCCGACTACTCATCAGTAATCTAAAATATCGCCTTGCAGGTTTAATGAGTTCTGTGATCTCGACCTGTCTCGGAAGTCCTAATCGCGGGGTTATCGATTGGAGTTAACAGGCAGTAACTGTGTCTCCTCTCGAGACGATCGGGCAACCTGATCATTGCTCACAAGCGAGAGTGGTTGAGCGTTCAGATTTGATGATTCGGTCGTGCCTAATGTGAGGTCAATGGCGCAGTGGTTAACACGGTTGCCTCATGATTGGAATGTCCGGAGTTCAAATCCCGGCCGTGGCAAGGATATGCACTACTGACGAGCTCTAATGAGAGCGAAACTCGAGTCTAGTGCTTCTTTTCGAAAGAGGCTGGCTGGAAAGTCTATCTGAATGCGAACGCTGCGATCAAATGTGAGTGATGGTCAACTTGAAAACTAATAAAACATGGACTCGAACATATCGTGGGTAATTTTAATGAAACAAGCGGACTTTCGGACATGTTATCAAAGTCACAACTTATCAAATCGGTGTGCAATACGCGTGTTAGGCAACAAACTGCAGTTAGTATGGACCAACTGTCTACCACGCACCTTCATAAATGAACATCAATCTTTCCATATCAGCGACAAAAATAAGATTCAGTACAAAGTTAAATCCATACACAGGTAAGATACTACTCCGCTTAGCTGAGAAAAACATTCAAACAATGACATAACTACTTGATTGCAACACACCAGAACAACACCCACATTCGAATATGGAAAACAATTGTGACTGACACCCAGCGCCTGTTTCGTTCCATACGACCATTTCGGTACATTGTTAGCAGATTAGTTATTCGGAGCCAGTGTTCGGGCTAACCTCGTCTCCAAAAACCACATATTAACCTCAAGTAAAACATCACTCACATTTGATCGCAGCCTTCATATTCAGAAAGACTTTCCACCCAGCCTGTGTCATTCGAAAAGAAGCAACAGACTCGACTTTCACTCCCATTAGTGTTCGTCATTATTGTTGACCTCCGTGCCACTGACCTCACTTTAGACACCATTGAATAATCGTATGTAAAGGCTGAGTCACATTCGCTCGAGCAATGTTCTGATTGCCTTGAGAGAAAACACAGTGAGTGACTTGTTACATCCACAGAACTCACTAACACAGGCTGAACGATATTTTAATCAGCGGCGTACAGTAGGAGACTGGCTCATATAAATTGAACCTCATTCACAAGTGATTGCAGCCTTCACATTTTCGTAGACTTCTTTTCGAAGGGAGTTGGCTGAAAGTTCATGGGACTACGAAAATTGAACGTTCCCGAAAGAGCTTATGGTGAATGGCCAAATGTGGGAAACGTAAGTAAGAGCGTCTCCCGTAAGTAAGTATTTCTTACCTCCCCAAGCTATGTGGCCTAGGCATGGCGACACGCAGTTCCATAAATCTGGTTAGAACTAATGTGTGATGTATTAGGTAATCGCTGTTTGAATCCGCACGGTTTTTGCGTTTTAGACTTCTTAACACTAAGTCATAACCATGGTGGGAATAAGACAGCAGTTTATTAGGGTTCCGATTTCGGAATCTTGAAAGCAGATTCTCCTTTTTAAATCTCAATTAAAGCTTCGGTTTTTCATTTACTAATCTTCTACAACCCATCCAGTGTTGGGTGTAATATGTTTGTCAACAGAGGTCATACAAACCGAGATTTGCCTACCTGGGCCAAACCGAGTTCAACTGACGGCAACCTTGTATGCTCGATGTGACTGTTAAGTTTGTTGGTCGACTTGGTTTGTGGACTCTATCATACGAACCCAAGAGGTACATACTTTGACGTGTGCCCTAAACAGGAAACTATTTTCTTCAAATAGGACAGTCAAATCCGCGAGCATTTTGTTGGAAAAGTGATATGATGTTTTGGAGGTGCACCAATGCGGCTTGCTCGGTTAAATGTGAATCCATGTAAAAACGTTACTGGTATCTTGGATTAATACAAAATTTCCTAACCATAGTCGTTCAGTAAATCTTTTGCTGTTGCCACTGATAATGAAAGCGTGAGGGTTATTTTCGAATTTTATCGACCTGTGTCCAAAACATATCCCGTAATGGTTTAGAAGAAGGTTGTTGAACTCAACGTATTTCTGACATGCAAAATATCAATGTGCCAATATAGTGTGCGCTTAACCGGTCCGTTCCGATACCTGGAGCCTGCATACTGTTTGAGGCACTCCTCTTCTCTTGTTCAAATTTAATTTGTAAAACTAAGAGTTGTGACTACATTGTTCTATCATTTGTCAGGAATGCTTGGAAATTAGAAATAAACATGTTCCCTAAATTTTAAAAATTGCGAACGGAGTGCATTGTTACACTGGTGGGAATAGTGCGCGTGAACAATTGTCCGACGTTTCTTCTGTCAGCTCCTCTTCCATTTTGGATGATCCACACTGTTGGCACAAAGATAGCGGGAAAACGACATTTTTGGCTCTTTGACGGTTTGGGGGCTAGAGGTTAATCAAGATTGACTGCCAGTTGACAAATTTGTACAACTTATGTTGTCGAAATACATTCCAAAACTTCCAGTCACACCGCAAACCATTGTATACTAACCGATTATTGCGGTCATTTCCGGGCACGTCTAATGAAGCACCGGTTGTTAATAAACTGTTGCACTAACCCGCTGTGTGTCATTGTGTCACCAAATACACGTTTCAGTGTTGTATTGCTAAGGAAAACGTTTGGTCGAGAAGGTGTTCTTCATGTATTATACATTGACGACAGTAACCATTTAGGAGCAAAGTTGATTGTTGTCACTCAAGAACTGCAACCCAACGTTTGCAATCCGATGCAGACTTTGAAGACGTCACGGAAATTTCGAAAAGTATTATCATATTTAATAATCCTTTCATTTTGCTGTACGTGATGGAACTGACGACAATGTCCTAAAGTAGTATCAAGATATTTGGTATGCGACAAGTCCAGAACCTCCGGTAGATTGTTTCAAGAAACCTACTGAGAGAAGACGTTTGATTGGACTAGACTCTGTTGAGATTGTCTTTTATTGCGGTAACGAATTTTACGGATTAAGAGGAACTGTGGTGAATAATGCTGATACATGTACTTATCGTATACCTTGTTCGTCAGCTAACTGAGTACATCAGAGGCATATTGACTCGCTTGTTTACAATCCCCGCTTCATATCCAGTGTCACTTAATCTTTACATTTATTTTTCCAGCCGATTCCAGAACCGCTCTTACTTCTGTTGTAATCAGAATTGAACTATGCGGGATGAGAATCGAAAGTACAAGAAGTGCAAAACACTAACAAGTGTGGAGGATTGTCAGGTCGGAGGTGCGAGTTTTCGAACGCCCGGCCGAATACCTCAACGCGAGGGAGGTACGTTCAAAAGCCGGCTGCGATCGGATCAAGAAAAACGTGCGCGACCAGATGAGTCATCGCTCGAATAGATCGGACCAACGGGCGAGGCAGGGCAGGCGAAGTACGACAGACGGCCAGACCGGAGGCGTGGTTTTTCCAACATTTAGAGGAACATCCCGACACGATGTTGGAATACGGTCAAGGTGGATGGCGGACAGCACGAGCAGCCGGACGAGCCATCGCGCAACGAGATCGGACAAACAGACGAGGAATGTCAAGCGGAAAACCCCCCGATAGAAGGCGCCGATCACACAGGTAAACAGGTTGGAAGTGCACACGACGTGTGAACGGAAACCGGGGGTGTTGTTGGTTGGAACTATGACTCACAAACGAGAGAGCGCGCGTTGCATGTGACTGGCGATTCGGCCAATAAGAATTGTGCTTTATTGGACGCCTTCTCGCCACACAAGCACAATGACACAGAACGTATATAGTAGAATCGTGTGTTTTTACTCGTACAGGATATTAGCATAATGAAACAATTGCATACCGAAAGAAGACAAGACATATCAGTCATGTTCATCACATCCACCAACCCTTGAACGAACGTGCGGATATCTGTAATTCCATGGCGGTCTGGATTCCAAACATTCACATCTTCTGACTTTCGGTTCCTCAAGTGTTTCAGTTACTTCAGAACTAGCTTGTGCTTTAGTTATGTCGTTTCCTCCAGATAAAACAGGATTAACTATGAAGAATTCGTTAGAATTCGGAGCAACAACGTTCGCTTCAACAAACTGACCTCTAGAGTTGAAATAAGCCTGGTCAACATGCCTTCGATGGCAAGAAAGGTCTCCCAAGTCAAGAATAATAACCATGCGATTCCCGTGAGATGAAATACTACTCCATTAGCAGGACGCAAATCCTTGCCTTTGAAGAAGGTAACATCATGTGTTTTTGTACAGTTAAGACTTGTACGTAGTGAACGAGATTTGAAAAGGATTGCAGAACTGTTTCCAATTACCGAATGTGATGCGTTTCTGCATCACATGAGAAAGTTATCAGTTCCTCGATCGGGTTCCACAAATGATTTTGGTGTTAAGAAAGCAATGGAAGACGTCAGTGTGCGTACAAAATTTTCTTCAGGTCCATTGGATCGTGGATTTTACACACCAGAAAACAAATGTCGACATTCATGTCCTTAAAATCATTCCTCCAATGACTTGGCAATGAAGTGAGTACCGTTGTCAGTGAGAACAAAACAACAGGTACACCCTCGCGACGGAATACTCCCTTCAAAGCATGTTGTGTGATGTCGTGAGAAAAACTGCAGGCCATCTAGAATAAGCATCGATACGCACTAAGGCATAGTATTTCCCCAGGAAAGGACCACAGTAGTCAGCGTGAACTATGAACTGTTTCAAACGTAACAGGCCATGGAAGCCATTGTGATTGTTTCGTATGAATTTCGTGCACACATCTGATACAGTTGCTGGCGGTGAGTTTAATGTCTGCTTCTCACTCCGGCCACCAACAAGATAAGTGAGCAAACGACTTCATCTTATCAACTCCTAAATGTCCGGAATGCAAGTCCGCAAGAACTTCAAATCTTAGAGTCAGTGGAATTATGACACAAAAATCAAAACACGATAATACATCCAGAGTACTAGACAAATTTTCATGGCGACAGCAAAGTGCATGAAATGTACGCCGCCCGTGTTGTGTTAAGTCACGTTTTAAGGCAGAGAAAACAGGAGTGAAGAGTTTACGAGTCCCGCACACAAGTGCATCCCTGTTTACTGACAGTAGTTGAGTTAGTAGGCAGTCAGCGTCGTTACAGCTCGTATACGGTGACGGAATTCTAGATAAGAAATCAACATGTGGAATTGTTTTTGCACTAACGTGAACAATTATGTACTTGTAGGAGCTAAGAGAAATGCTCCAGCAGATGACTTTGACAGCGATTTACTAAAATGGTAAAGGAATAGTAAGGCTTCGTGATCTGTTGCAATAGTGACTGACAGACCAAAAAGATACTTGGGCAGTCTTTTAACAGCCCAATACACTCCAAGGGCTTCACGTTAGGTCTGGAAATACCTACATTTAAGAACCGCACCCATTATGTTGTCTTAAGTATCGGTAATGAATGATCCTTGACGGGAAACGGCTTCAAAAACGGAAGTAATTAGATGATGAAATAAAGCACGAAGTATTTTCTCGTGATTAGCGGACCGAGAAAAATTGTTGGTGGATAACATATCAAACAGACAAGTAGCACATTGAGCGAAGTTCGCAATAAAACGTGAGTAGTATTGGAGTGCACCAAAACGGAAGGGAGTTCGTGAAGGTTGATCGGTGACGGTGCATTCACTAGTGCGGGTTAAGCGTTGCAAGTATGGTTTGAAACCATAGCTACCAACAGCATAACCAAGTAATGAGGAAGAAGAAACTGAAAAATTGCACTTTTTTAGGTTAATGGCTACACTGGACTAAAAAATCATCTTAATAGAGAAAGGGGACGATAATCATGGGTAAGCTTATCAGGAGCATCATCTTTGTAGGTTCCTATACCATTCAGGTCATTAATAATTGTGTTCATGACATCCTGGAACACAGCTGGCGGAACGTTTGAAGCAAAAGGTAGAATATTGTATCGGTACAGTCCGAATGGTGTGGCAATCACAGTCAGTTTGCTCGATACTTCATCGAGTGATATTTGAAACCAAGCATACCTTAAATCGATTTTTAAAAGACCTTAAAACCCGACAGAAGACATAGTACATTCTTAGGTTCTTCTGTTGTGCAGTTACGTTGTAATGTGTGCGTATTAAACTTTAACCTATAGCCACCAAAATACCTCGGAATACTCCCATTAACTTTCAATAGTGTCACTATTGGAGCCTCTCAGTTTGACGAGTCAACAGGTTTTTTACTGCTTTGCCACACACGGATTGCAATCCTTTGTGCGCAGGTTCTCGAAAACCAAATGGAATGATCAATCTCTTAAGATAGACTGTGTTTCCAGGAGCTTCAAGCTTCACATTTGGTATTCGTATTCCCCATGTGACCGTAAAACAGTCCATTATAATTTTTTTAATGTCAACGTCATTTAGTGATGTCAGTATGGGAATGCCAAATGTAACAGTCGTAAAACTTTAAGCCCAAGAATAGAAAGACCTGAACTTGAGATTAGAAATTGACAATCAGTAAGACCAACATCTGGCAACCTCACCGATACAGTGCAGCAGTCCACAACAGGGAGTGAATGACCAATGATACCACAAATGTTAACTTGTTTGGGCTGCAGAACAGCATCAAGATAAAATGCATCTAGGTCTGTGTGCGAGAGTATCGACTCAACATTACCGTTATCAACAATAAAATCGTGCCTCTTTTCAGAGGCAGACAATAATGTTTTCAAAAATGAGGTCTTTTGGGGCAAAATAGATAGAGAATGTAGAAACGTCATCAGTCAATGACTGCACGTTCAAGTTGGAGTTTGTCGTTGAGTGACATAGACACCTGGGCTTACATAGTGATTGAATAGAAAGGCTAAGAATTTTATTCCATTGCCCGCAGTTTTTCTCGCAGGGCCCCGCGCCATTTTGCAACTTGGGCTCTGATCGTCATGCTAGAGAAGTTTCTGTTGTAATTCTGGTGAGTTAATACCAACAATCAGTCGATCACCTGGCTTACCTCTAACTAGATGTCACTTTCATACTTGGCTGATTGTGTTTGCAGCTGTAGGACGAGACTACGTACCGAGTAAACTTCTTACGGGCTTAGCACATTGAAATTGGCACTTTCAAACGCTACAAAATTGACCGATTTGAAGTGTTCACGAAGTATCTTCTTTAGCGCCAGATAAAAAGTATTGGTTGGTGACTCCGGGAAAGCTAAGTTTTGATAAATGCATAAACTTGCATGTCAATGAAATGCATGAAGAAAGTAACTTTCTTTTTCTAGTTCAAGTCAGATTTTGGGAAGCATCGAATGTTAAAGCTCTCCAAACAATATTCCACTTCTTGAGCATCTGAATTAGTAGATAACTGATCCATTTCAGTGACCATTGTAACTAATACGGAAGCGCCACGCCAAATGTTGTAATCAGAAGTAAACTATGTATATGATAAGGATCGAAAATGTGAGAAGTGCAAAAAACTAACAAGCACAACGACACAGGACGCATACGGTAGAATCGCGTGTTTTTACTCGTACAGGATATTAGCCTAAGGAAACAATTGCAAAACGAAAGGAGATAAGGCATATCAGTCAGGTTCATCATAACCTCGGGAATATACGACTGACATGGAATGATAAAAGGGAACTGATTATGCAGTAATAGTCCGGTCACTTGGTTGAACTGTGGTGCATGCAGTCATAGCAACTGGGCACTACAAACGTTTAACTACACCGTCAACAGTTTTTGGTGTATTCTTAACTCACCCAAAGAACAGGGAGATCAAAGGCCCCCTAAGCTTCAAATCAATATGTGTCTGAGTGTCAACATTGCGTGTGTCATGCACTCAATCACGTGTCAAGCTAGAAAGAGAATAACACATATCGCCCTAAGTCAGTCACAATCAAGGTCAACGCATGAGTGATCAACAACAGTTTGCCCACGTGGTGACTGCCATGCCTTCCAACATCCTCCTCCCCCCATATTCTGAGCATCCTAGGATTTCTTCCGTGGATCCATTTACAGCGATCTTGTGTGCTATTTTCTGAATAGACATAACTTAAAGCGAGACCAGTATTCCGTATATCCGAATTGAGCAGAACACAATGAATGAACGATAACCGCACGCTTGTATCGGAATTACCGGCCGCACCAAAAAATGTACCACCAGAACTTTAATAATTGACGTGAAAGTTTACGTTCAATGAAATTCATCACATCCGCCACACGTTGACTGGGACTACGGGTTCTTGTAATCCTTCCTGGAATTCATTTACAACCTTAAAGACCTTTGGGTGGTTCTTGTAAGTTCTTGATTTGAATTCGAATCCGGAACGGACTCATCACTATCTGAAGTCACATCAGAATTAGGTGCAAACTGAACTGTATCCTCAAACCGTATCTGATCCATGTGTCGATTATGTGCAGTTTAATCATCAGCATTTAGAATTCAGTATAAGCATTTACCAAGATTCTTCAGAAGTAAACAAGATGACGGTCTTAAATCATTACCACAATAAAAGGTAACTTCAGAGGACTGAATACGCATCAAGTTTGACCTCAAAGACCATCCTTTAAAATGTTTGGCGGGACTTTCATTCGTAGTGGAATGGCAGTCATCGCGATATTGTAGCAGAAAGTTATCATTAAGGTCTTTGAATGTAGTACATTGAAGAGAGGCTATGGAAATTTCAAGTGTGTCAACAAAGTTTTCAGCCTGACTATTAGAGCAGGGATGTCAATCAGCAGCAAACAGATTCTTGCATCCAATGCCGTTGCGCCAAGTAGTTATAAGGTTGGCAGTGAAATGAGTACCATTGTCAGTCACTGACACAAGAGGGATATCTCCTTCGCTGAATAATCTTTTAAGTGCGTACTTGATGAATTCTGCAGTAAGTGTTGTTGCAAATGCCACTCTCGGCCACTTCGAATAGGAATCATTCACTACTAACGCATGATACTTGTCAAGAAAAGGACCACAATAATCCACATAAACCTGTTGCCAGGCCTCAGTTGACATCGGCCATGGAGTCCATTTAGACAGTCATTTGTGGAATTTGTGATGGTAAGATGAACGACTTTTAGCCAGACGAAAATATCAACGTCAACCTCTGGCCACCAGTACGTTAGTCTGGCCAGTGACTTCAACTTTTAAACTCCAAGATATCCGGAATATAGGTCTTCCAGAACAGCTCTACGAAGAGTTGGAGGAATAACATTTCTGTCATTCGAGCACAATAATCCATCTGGAGTGAGTGATAATTCTTCCCGGGGCACAGAATATCTAAAAAAATTTCCGTCTGACTTGTGGGATCCAACCAGGTTGTGGCGGGCTGTGGATGGGTGAAAAGTAACGTTAGGTATCGCGAGTCAACTGTGTTCGGCTAAGCGACAGAGGCTGGATTAGAAGGCAATCATCAATAGGTTTGCTCAGATGTATGTGTAACAAGTGACAAGTAGTCCACATGTTTGATTTGGATGGCTGGGTTGTGCACTATGATGTAGTCATATGCACTGAGTTCTGTGTTCCATCGTTGAACCGTGATTGCTGATGAAAGTACCAATGAATCGTCAGGATTATAGATAAATTTCGGTGCTTCACGACCCGACAGAATTTTGAATGGTATCCCAAACAGATGCTCATGAAGCTGCTTTACCGCCCAGTATACCGCCAGAGCTTCATGGTGTGTTTGAGCATAACCTCTTTCTGCGAGATTGAGTCTGCGTGATAGACACACAACTGGTTTGTCGTCCTGCCCAAACACAGCTCCGATTCCAGCTGGAGAAGCACCAGTAATCAACACAGGCATAGTTTTAGCAAGAAAAGGACGAAGTATGGCTTCACGTGACATTTAATTCAACAACGAGCGTACCCACCGTTCACGAAGTAGAGTCCACGCGAACTGCTTTTCAGAAAGCAACTGCAGGTGTTCATTCCATGGACTGAACACTCAGCAAGGTGAGAGAAATTTGAAATGAGGCAGAAGTAGTACTGCAAAGCACCTAACAAAGAACGTAATTCGAATTGATTCGTGGGTGAAGGTGCATCAACTAGTGAGTCTAGACGTTTGGCATCAGGTTTTAATCTGTTGCCGTTAACTAAGTAACCGAGTCACTCAAAACTGCTTACAGCAAAAGCGCATTTGTTTAGATTACCAGCAATGGTTTCGTCAAAAACTGTTGGAATGGCTTCAAAAGACGAATCATGGGTTAACTTTTCTGAAGTATATAAGATGACCTCATCCTGATAAACTTCGACACCATCCATACGGTTCGCAATATTATTCACTACCTTCTGAAAGATAGCAAGAGAGTTACTAAGTACAAACGGCAAAATCGGTACTGAGAAAGTCAATTAGATGTGTTGATTGTTGTTATAGGCATTGATGTCTTATCCAAAGGAATTTTTAGATATGCATTCTTCAAGCAAATCTTGGAGAAAACTTTGGATTCCGAAATTTTGTTCAGAATGACCTCAGGTTCAGCCATGGCACACGTATGATACTTGAAGCATCGAGTTATAGTAAGTCGATAATCGCCACATATGTGCGTAGTTTTCCCATCAGACTTGTAGTGAGATCACCTTCGACACCCCCAAAATTCTAAATTTCGCGCGACGTGAGAGTTGCTTTGCCAGTACCACCGCGCCGGTACACATTACCTTGTGAATGTAAATTTACTACAAACCACTAGTATCAGAGTTAGTGGGCAGGCATAGGTATCGCAGTTATGCTCGTAGCTGTATAATGAATCCGCGCCATCTCTACTACTGTAGGTTACATTCACTAGGATAGCAATATTGAGCTATTACCGTTAGGAACGCCCCTTAACCAGTCTAACGCTTGTTTGAATTCTGAAGGTCGACTGGAATGTTCCGTCGACGCATTCTTCCTCTCTGACGGCTGCTGTGCGTTTTTGCTCAAGGTGCTCTCACGTCCAGCTCCCTAGCGCCCCTTAATTGTTACGTTGAGGTTTGTTGTGAACGGTGAGTGATTCAATAAATAAAGTTTGTTTGCAGATTTACCGTTTCCTCCTTGCGACTTCCGATTCACGGTAGCATAAGGCTGAGGAAACTCTGGGCGTACGGATTCAGGAACTAGCACTACACACTTCAATGGTGTCACAATCGGCGTGGCNACCGTTTCCTCCTTGCGACTTCCGATTCACGGTAGCATAAGGCTGAGGAAACTCTGGGCGTACGGATTCAGGAACTAGCACTACACACTTCAATGGTGTCACAATCGGCGTGGCCCAAGAACATGAACCAACAGACTCAAGTTCAGTGTATACGTGCACTAAATTAACGTTTCCTCAGGTATACGCAGAAATATTAGACGCGAAATAAAAATACAGATAATTGTGGAGACCGAAAATGTATTTTGCGATAATTACATATGGTTTCCATCAGCGCTAGACCACAATGATACGCGAAATAGCAAGGGAGACTAAGGATCCGACCGCCGAGCGCGCCAGCGAGCCGAATAGTACGCAAACGAACAAATGCGAACTCATGCATCAAGCAGACGGCAGGCAAAGATCCTTAAGGCCCTATGTACAGTGTGAGTTCAGATTGAAGAATGGACTTTACACATCGTACAGCAGACAGACATGCGGAATCTACAGGTCACTACACAATGAAACACTATTCTACCGGCTCGTTGTGCACCTTAATTACCGGTTCACGAAGTCCATGAGGATTTATACGATGCTTCAGAAAAACTGGACCACCAGTTAAGTCTAGTTTAAGTGAAGGTATTTGCATCCCTCTTGTGGCCTTCAAGCAGTTGAGAAATATGTTTTCAAGCCTGTGAAATCATTTGGTGGTACAAACAGGGAAATCTGGATATGAAGCATTTTTTAAAACCCCGGAGTCGGTCATGTGTTTGCTAAATTTAGCCCCAAAATGGATGGGCGATGATGCGTTTAGTGCTCGTTGCACTAAGTCGCGTTTTCCCCCGATACGCAATTATCAGACGCGAAAAGCAAAAGGCCGTTGAAGAG